>PVLC010003763.1:0-65056 GCA_004027655.1 Graphiurus murinus
TGTATTAAAGCTGGGTATGGCATGTGCATGTAATCTCAGTAATTGGGAGGCTAAGATAGGAGGATCCCAGGTTTGAGACACCAGCCTCTCAGGAATTAAGTGAGACCCTGTTTCAAAATAAAAAATAAGAGCCGGGCGAGGTGGCGCACGCTTGTAATCCCAGCATTTGGGAGGCTGAGACCGGAGGATCCGGGTTCGCTGCCAGCCTCAGCTACGTAGTGAGGCACTCCACAACTTAGTGAGACCCAGTTTCAAAATAAAGAATAAAAAATAGGGCTGGGGGTATAGCTCGAAGGTAGAATGCCCCTGAGTTCAATCCTCAGTACCGCAAAAAAAAAAAAAAAAAAAAAAAAAAAAAAAAAAAAAAAAAAAAAAAAAAAAAAAAAAAAAAAAAAAAAAAAAAAAAAAAAAAAAAAAAAATAAATAAATAAATAAAAATGGCAATTTAAAACTGGGATACCAGAGGGACTCCAGATGATGGAGGAGAAACTTCAGTAGAGCCAGGGAAGTGGTCTAAGGGAAAGGAAGGGGGAAGAGTGAGGTTCATTAATGGAAATACTACCATCAACTATGTGTACATATGTGAAAATACCAATGTCAATCTCAGTACTCTGGATTGAGAAGGGGGGGGAATGCGGAGGCAGGGGGAGGGACACCAAGTGCTGTGTGCATGTATGTCATTGTCAACATGATTTACATTATGATGTGAGACTATAATGCACCAATAAAAGCACATTAAACATGGCAATTTAATAGCCGGGTGTGTTGGCGCAGGCTTGTAATCCCAGTACAGGAGGACTGCAGGTTCACAGCCAGCCTCAGCTACTTAATGAGGCCCTCTGCAACTTAGCAAGAACCTGTTTAAAGAATAAAAATAGGACTGGGGGTATAGCTCAGAGGTAGAATGCCTCTGGGTTCAATCTCCAGTACCCCTCCCCCCATAAAAGGCAATTTAATGATTCGGATGAAGAATAGATAGTGAAACTTAACTTCACTTTTCTTCTGGTTAGATTTTTTTTTTTCTGGTTCAAATTTGATGCAGGTTCCTTTTGCAGGGGAGGGTACTAATATGCTAGATGTGTCAGTAATTTTTGTCCTCATTGAGGAGATAAAATTGGGGTAACTTGCATATGTTGCAATGTTTATTTGCATCTCGTTCACTAAAGTGAGAACGCTTGGCTCACTCAGCAATGATCCTTATGGCTAATCCTCAATCTAGTCCCATTCTGGGACTCCCTGCCAGCCCAGTTTTCAAAAAACCTTGACCAGTGTCATTGTTTTCCTTAAAATCTTGTCCAGAATCAAATCAGGAATTACTTTCCACCCCAAATCAGGACACTAAAGATCATGAATAAAAGTCATCTAGTCTATTGGATTTGTCCCCAGCAAGATAAAAGGAACATCCAGGCCCAGCCATGTGCTTTCTCTTAGGCACATGGGTTTATTCTTCCTGCAAATCTTCTAGATTTTTAAATGCTTATTAAAATAATTGTTGTTCTGAATCCAAAAAAACAACTAGACCACCCGAAGTCAGCTTCAGCATGCCCAGTCTCATTCCGAAGCCTTTAAGAGGGGCTGGGGTGTAGATCAGGGGTAGAACATTTGCCCAGCATGTGTGAGGCCCTGGGTTTGATTTCCAGCACTGCAAAAACAAAAATACCACCCAAAGTCTTCAAGAGTAATGTGGACATTCATTCACTATTCAGCCAGTTTTATTTTTCTTTCCCCTTCCTTTTCCATTCATTTTCAGCCACTCTCTCTGACAAGTGTGCACTTCTATTTCCTTGATCACACTAACCACAAATGGCAGAACAGCAACAGAGCAGGGATTGGAGGGCGGGAGAGGCAGGAGGCTGACTCTGTATATTTATAATCGTTGGCTCTTAGCACCTCTTAAACACTGTCTTTGTCCCTTCAAGGCACTGGCTCTCAATCTGGCTGCACATTTGGATCACATGCAGAAATTTGAATAAAATATCAGATGCCCCTAAACTTCACCTAGATGATTTAAATCAGAATTTCCGCATGGGATTTGGGGATGGTTGGTGTGTTTTCTTTTTAATTAATTTCAGGTGATTTTAATGTGCAGCCAAAGTTTCACCTTCTGCTTTCAGGCTTCTGTTATAGTTGGATTCTCTTCTAGGATGCTATGGCACCTTTCTTGTCTTTTCTGCCTTATATATATATTTTTTCATATTCACTTACTCACTTTGTGTGTGTGTGTGGTGTGTCTCTGATGCTGGGGATTGAACCCAGGGACATTCTACATTTAGCTACATCTGCAGCCCTTTAGAATTTTATTTTTTAGTTTGAAACAGGGTCTCATTAAGTTGCTGGGGGTCTTGGTAAGTTGCTAAGGCTGGCTGCGAACCTGCAATCCTCTTGTCTCAGCTTCCCAAGTACTGTGTTTACAGGTGTGCATCACTACACCAGGCAGGAAGAACAAATTGATGTGTTAGTCTTCAAGAATTGATACTGACTGGGCTGGAGTTTCATTTGCAAACTAAATATATTTATACAAAACTCTATGAAGAAACTAACCTAGGTTTGATAAAAATGTACATTTACTGGTTTGAAATTTCCTATGTCCATTTCTTCCACAAACAAATGAAAGTTTTAAGATGTTCCATCTAGGGATATGTGTAAATACAGACAGAATTGAAGAATTATGAATATTCATGACGGATTATTTCTATATTAATAGAAAAATGAGTCAAACCCAAATTTGTTTAATCTAGGCCACAATTGCTCACTCACATGACTTGTAAGCTCTAAAGAGAATTGCCATTTCAAGTTTCATGGAAACACTTCACAATATTTTAATCAAAAGAACCCAGGACATCTCTTAGAAGCAAATTCAAGGTTTTTCCCTTCTCTGTCTGGTGAGGTGGTCAGGAAGAATAGAGGTGAGAAGCTGCCTCAGGAGTGCCAACTGCAACGCACATCTTGCAACCAGAGAGGTTACTAATGCTGCCTCGGCAAATTGTTTTCTACCCTTGTAAATTTGGATTCCAAACCTATGGAGCTTTGGGGGTGTAAATATTCCCTCAAGTGCTTTATTTGTGCTTTTCAAGGAGATTCTGGGCATCTTTCCAGTGTCTGACTTTGCTTCCAAGGACCACTGGATGACCTTGGACCCCAAAAGAGGCAGGGACCATGGGAACTTCCTGGGGGCCAAGTCCCTGGTCATGGCTTGACCTGATGCCAGGTGGCACAGACTTGCCTCTTCTAGTGTGTGTATGTGTGAATGTTTGTACAAGCTACTTGACAGTTTGTAAGACTGGTGTGGTACTGCCTATCTGTGTCAGGGCTTCTTAACCTGGAGTTCATTCAGGGGACTTAAGGACTACACCTTTCTCTCACTGTCCTTTAAGTGAAATTCAGTATTTATTTCACTTATGAATAGCAGCAATGAACCGCAGTAATACTAAGCATTGATCTGTAAGCTTATCATGAGTGGAAAATTATATTTTCCCAATTACATTATAACTATTGCAATTGTTGAAATATCAATACCAATCACTTGGAAATTATGTGACTTAATGGAACTACCTCTAGGCCTTGTTATTTAATGTACTAATAAGCAAATGCATATTAATTTTTCTTGGTACTAGGGATTGAATCCAGGACCATTCTACCTCTGGGCTATATACCAGCCCTATTTTCTATTTTTTTTTTAAACAGGGTCTCGTTGCTAAGTTGCTGAGGCTGGCCTCGAACCTACTATCCTTCTGCCTCAGCCTCCCAAGTACTGACCTTACAGATATGCGCCATTAAAGACTGGCCAAACATACATATTATTATATCCCAGATTTATTTAAATATTTTTGTTAACTATTTCAATATGATTAGCTCACTTTGCAATACTGCGTCAAAATCATCATTCTGAGAAGGGGACCATAAGCTTACTAGAGGCAAAGGAATGCAAGGGGCAAAGTTACGAATTCTTAGAACTGGGCATGGTGGTGCATGCCTGTAATACCCGCTCTTAGGAGGCTGAGACAGGAGGATTACAGGTTCTAGGACAACCCTAGCAATGTAGCGAGACACTCAACAACCTAGAGAGACCTTGTTTCAAAACAAAAATAAGAAGGGCTAGGGTTGTAGCTCAGAGGTAGAATGCCCTTGGTAACAAAAAAAAAAAAAAAAATTCTTGATCTATAGCTGAATTTAGCTTCCTCAAATAAAACACGTTGTTGATCTGTGGTAGAGACCAGTATTTTTGAAACTTTGTAAAGCCATTGAGCATTGAGCCCCATCCTCAAATAAGCTCATGTGGAAGGACACTGGATACAATAGATCGAAGCATGGTTGCTTTGTTTGAAGTGGGACCCTTGTCCCAGAGCCCCAACTTTATGGTCATTTTTTAACAGCAAAACATCACTTTTTACTATAGAAACCATGGCCTTTCATTTTTGAGCTCACGGATTTTTATAAATTCACCTTGGGATTGTGTGCATGTATTTTTTGTTCTGATTTTATTTTGTCTAACTAAAGGTCTCTACTTTTTTGGTTTTTCCTCCTCTTACTTAACAGCTATTCAAGGGGTAATTCTCTGTTTAATACCTTGAGAGGGAGGATAAGTGGTAGTGGCATCTGCTATGGAGTCTTCCTCAAGGCAAGTGGCCAGCTAAACCATTTGATTTAGTGTCAGTCTTGACTGGTGGACATCCTCTGCTGTATTGGCTTCTATATTTGTTTTTTTTTGCGGTACTGGGGATTGAACTCAGGGGCATTCTACTTCTGAGCTATACCCCCAGCCCTATTTTTTTTATTCTTTATTTTGAAACCAAGTCTCACTAAGTTGCAGAGTGCCTCACTAGGTAGCTGAGGCTGGCTGCGAACCCAGATCCTCCAGTCTTAGTCTCCCGAATGCTGGGATTACAAGCGTGCGCCACCATGCCCGGCTTCTATATTTGTTTTTTAAGTGTGCTTTTATTGGTGCATTATAGTCTCATATCATAATGTAAATCATGCTGACAATGACATACATGCACACAGCACTTGGTGGGCCCCTTTGTGGTCATTTTGAAGTTGGACCCTGAACAATGTCAGGAAATGAAAGCTTATGATGGATGGTACTCATAGTTTCAGATGGAGTCTAAGAGAGTAATAGAGAACAGAAGATGAAGAGAAAAAAGTAACAGAGGTGGCCAGGCATGGTGACACACACCTGTAATCCCAGTACTTGGGAGGGGATTGAAGGTTCGTGGCCAGCCTCTGTAACTCAGCAAGACCCTGTTTCAAAATAAAAAATAAAAATAAAGAGGCTGGGAGCTGGGCGTGGTGGCACACGCTTGTAATCCCAGCATTTGGGAGGCTGAGACCAGAGGATCCGGGTTCGTGGCCAGCCTCAGCTACCTAGTGAGGCACTCCACAACTTAGTGAGACCCTGTTTCAAAATAAAGAATAAAAAAAATAGAACTGGGGATATAGCTCAGAGGTAGAATGCCCCTGAGTTCAATTCCCAGTACTGTAAAAAAAAAAAAAAAAAAAGGCTAGGGGTGCAGCTCAGTGGTACAGGTCCCCTGGGTTCCATCATCAGTCCTGTAAAAACAAAAACAAACAAACAAACAAAAAACAAATAACAGAGGTGAAAGAAGGTAAGCATAGAAGCTGACCAACAAAAGACAGGCAAAAGACTGGGAGACATGCCATGCCACCAGTGGTTAAAAGGATCTCCTTGACAAATCATAGATAGCTACCCTCCTTCTATTTTGGGTGCTGGTTGCAGAAATCCTATACTTCTATTGGAAGAAGCCTGTTTACTTGCTTGAGTTTAAAGAAAAATGCATGAGAGTTTGGTCTTGCTGCATGACAGCAGACTTAGACAAAAATGGGGATTTTCAGATTCACATTGAGGGTTTAGGGTGGAAATGACCTCTAAAAAGAACCTAGTTTGCAGCTAGGTGTGTACTGGGATTACACCCACCTGTAATCCCAGTACATAAGAGGCCGAGATAGGAGAATTACAGGTTTGAGCCAGCCTCAGAAGCTTAGTGAGACCCTGTTTCAAAACAAAATATAAAATAGGCCTGGGGATGTAGCTTGGGGGTAGAATGCCCCTGGGTCCAATCCCCAGTTCCACAAGAAAAAAAAAAAAAAAGAACCTAGTTTAGGACAACTTCTTCAAGCCTAATGGACACTTCTAGTGCTCTGCCCACATCTCCTTAACTAGCTCATACACTCACCCCCTCCCCGCCCCAGTTGCTGGAAGTACTGGCTGCCCTTTTCCAAAGAGTTATCCTTGGCCAAACAGTAGCTCCTTGCACCACCGTCCCTCCCCCCAGGAAAGAGTGCCTGCCATTGGAGTGCCAATGCTGACACCTTATTGTCAAGGTGCCATTTGAACTCCAGAGCTCTCTGCTGCATCAAGGGGAAGCTGGTCAGGCTGAGCCCACGGCCTTGCCAAGCTTCGGCCCCTGCTGTGTCCTCCTTCTCTCACTGCCTGGCTCTGGAGCACTCCCACCCAAATCACGTAAATAAGAAGCCCTATTGCCTAGCACAGCGGTGCACACCTGTAATTCCTGTATTTGGGAGGCTGAGAAAGGAGGATCGCAGGTTGAGGCCAGTGTAGCAAGTTAGTGAGACTGTTTCAAAATAAAAAATAAAAAGGGCTAGAGGTGTAGACCAGAGGTAGAATGCCCCTGGGTCAATCTCTAGTACAAACAAACAAACTAGAAGAAGACTCCCTATGTCAAGGTCTGCTGCTAGGGATTCTTCATCTTTAAAAGATAAACAACTAGCTAGGTACAGTGGTACATGCCTGTAATACTAGTACTTGGGAGGCTGAGAGAGGATCACAGGTTCAAAGCTGGGCTCAGCAATTTAGCAAGACCCTCAGCGACTTAGTGAGATCCTTTTTCAAGATAAAAAACAGAACTATAGCTCAGAGGTAGAATGCCCCAGGGTTCAATAAATGGGTGGGGAGGAAAACAAATCCTACCTCTCAGAATCATAGCAAGAATTAAAAAAGAAGATGAACCTACAATTAGGAAATATGGTAAGTGCTTCAAGAGCATTAAAAACCAGCCACCACGCATATCATAATAACCTCCAGTTCCCTTCATGTTACTGCAAAAGATAGGATTTCATTCTTTTTATGGTTAAATTATATTCAATTTTGCATGTGTACCACATTTTCTTTATCCATTCACCAGTCGATGGGCACCTAGGTTGATTCTGTCCATATCTTAGCTATTGTCAATAGTGCTACAATAGAGCCGGGCGTGGTGGCGCACGCTTGTAATGCCAGCATTTGGGAGGCTGAGACTGGAGGATCTAGGTTCATGGCCAGCCTCAGCTACCTTAGTGAGGCACTCCGCAACTTAGTGAGACCCTGTTTCAAAAAAAAATAAAGAATAAAAAATAGGGCTGGGGGTATAGCTTGGAGGTATAATGCCCCTGAGTTCAATCCCCAGTACCACAAAACAAACAAACAAACAAACAAACAAACAAACAAACAAACAAACAAACAAACAAAATAAAACAGCTTCCTCAACCCATCTTGACTCCTAATATCATTACAGGGATATGATTTTTGGTTTCTGTTTTGTTGTTGTTGTTTTTAAATATCGTCTCCCAGCTGGGCATGGTGGTCCTAACTTTGATTATTATGCTTTTGTCAGGATACTTTTTATCACTTTTACTTTTTGTGGTACTAGGGTACTAGGGATGGAATCCAGGGGCATTCTACCTCTGAGCTACGCCCCTACCCCTATTTTATTTTTTATTTGGAAACAGGATCTTAAGTTGCAGAGGGCCTCACTGAGTTGCTGAGGCTTATCCTGAATCTGCTATCCTCCTGTCTCAGCCTTCCAAGTACTGGGATTGCAGGTGTGTGCCACCACACCCAGCTAATTTTACTTTTTTTTTTTTTTTTTTTTTTTTTGCACTAGAGAAAATACTTAAAGAAATAAAACACAAAGAAGAAGTAAATACCAGAACCAGAGAAGGGGCAAATTCTACCAGATGGACAACTAAGTGAGAAATAACACTATATCAAATAGAAAATTTAATTTTACTTTTTAAGAAAGAATGTGAGCTAGGCTTGATGGCTCATGTTTGTTATCCCAGTACTTGAGAGGCTGTGAGAAGAGGATTAGAGGTTCCTGGCCAGCCTCAGCAACTTAGTGAGACTGTTTCAAAATTTAAAAAAAATAAAATAGGGCTGGGAGTGTGGCTTGGAGGTAGAAAACCCCTGGGTTCAATCCTCAGTATCAAAATAAATACACACATACATACATACATACATACATAAATAAGAGAAAGAAAGAAAATAATTCATATTGGAGGGTATTTTTTTTTTTTTTTGCTTAGTGAATTAGTGAAGTGAAACTTTAAATGTAGAGATTTGGTGACTCCTTGTGTATTTACTGTCCATCCGGAGAAAAATAATGAAAAAGTATAGTGAAAAACAACAATAAAGAAACAGACGCTGGGCGTGGTGGCGCACGCTTGTAATCCCAGCATTCGGGAGGCTGAGACCGGAGGATCCGGGTTCGCGGCCAGCCTCAGCTACCTAGTGAGGCACTCCGCAACTTAGTGAGACTCGGTTTCAAAATAAAGAATAAAGAATAGGGCTGGGGGTATAGCTCGGAGGTAGAATGCCCCTGAGTTCAATCCCCAGTACCGCAAAAAAAAAAAAAACAACAAAAAACAAAAACAAAAAACAAAAAACAAAAAACAAAAACCAGACATTGAGATCATATATTAGAGGTAATTGTGCATATCCTGAGTTAGAAAAGCATTTAATTAGTATTCTGGTTATTTTTATTTTGAGACGAAGGCTTTTTTCCCCAGATTACTTTCATTGTAATCCAATGATAAATAAGGAAAGAATGTACGCATTGTTTCTTATTTACTAAAGAGTTTTCATTTGGAAATTAGAAGTGGAAAATTTACTAGCTGAGAAACACCTGCTTCAGCAAGGGAATAGGAAGATGAACTGACTAAAGGTTGAATATCCCTTGTTTGAAATGCTGGATCCATTGCTTTTGCTGGTGTGGCCATTCTGACAATATTTATTCTGCCTATTCAAGAACATGGGAGGTCTTTCCATCTTCTAAGGTCTTCTTCAATTTCTTTCTTCAATGTTCTATAATTTTCACTTTAGTCATCTTTTACCTCCTTAGACTTATTCCTAAGTTGTGTGTGTCTATTGTGAATGGAATTGTTTTACGGATTTCTTTTTCAATGGGTTGTTGTTCAGCAGTTTTCCTGTTGAGTTTTTGGGTCTTCTAAGTCATCTGCAGAGATAATTTCACTTCTTCTTTCTCTATTTATATCCCTCTAAAATCCTTCTCTTGCCTAATTGCTCTGGCTAAGTTTTCAAATACTATATTGAATAGGAGTGGTGATAGTGGGCATCCTTGTTTTGTCCCTGATTTATATTTAATCTTTCAGTTTCCCCCCATTAGGTTTGATATTAGCTTTGGGTTTGTCATATATTTTGAGGCAAACTCTCCTGCCCCTAATTGCTCCATTTTTTAAAATGAATAAGTAATGTATTTTGTCAAATCTTTTCCTGCATCTTTGAGATAATGAAATGCTGGATCTAGATGTATTTCAGATTTTGGAGTAGTTGTTGTTTTAATTTTAAAATACCTGCATAGAATTTACCAGATGAGCATACTCAGTCTGAAAATCCAAAATGCTCCAAAATCTGAAACCAGAATGATCTTGGATTTTCTGTGTAGGAATGCTCAACCTGTAGTACCATATACAGAAACATTAGTCTCCACATTGCCAATGGAGCTTTCTCTGGAGTGCAAAAGGAACAAATTTGGGGGGGGGGTCCTGTGATTTAGAGTCGTGCTGCTGTAGACATGTAGATATCCACTGAGAATATGATGGGGACTCTGGTTTGTCAGTCTGCTAGGATTGCTATAGCAAAGTACCATGAGGTGGAAGCTTAAACAGTGAGGTATTGTCTCAATGTTCTGTAGGATAGAAATCCAAGATGGAGGTGTGAGCAGGGCTGGTTCCTTCTGAGGCTGTGAGGGGGAATCTGCTCTCTGCCTCTCACCAAGCTTCTAGTGGTTTGCAGGTGGTCTTTATCTTGTAGATGAGTTGCCCTGATCTTTTTGCTTTGATGGTCACCTGGTGTTCTCTGTGTGTGTGTGTGTGTGTGTGTGCGCTCAAATTTCTCCCTTCTATAAAAACACTAATTATATTGAAGTAGGGTCCATCCTACTCCAGATGACTTAATCCTAACTAATTACATTGGCATGACCTTGTTTCCAAATAAGGTCTCATTTGGAGGTACTGGAGAATTGTTCTTCCACAGAATGCATTTTGTGGGGGCACAATTTTATCCATAATGTCTACTAATGGGAATGGTACGAATTATCTCTTTTTTTTTTTTTTTTTTGCAGTACTGAGGATTGAACCCAGGGGCATTCTACCTCCAAGTTACACCCCCCAAACCTATTTTTTATTCTTTATTTTGAAACAGGGTCTCACTAAGTTGTGGAGGGACTCACTAAGTAGCTGAGGCTGGCTTCGAACCTGCCATCCTCCTGTCTCAGCCTCCCAATTACTGGGATTACAAGTGTGCACCACCACGCCTGGCTCCAATTATGGTTTTAAAGCTCTGCTATTGCTAATGGGTAAACTCTTCCAATAAAGTGTAGATATACAATGTACTTAGGATCAGCAAGAATCTTTCTAGCTCCTTTTTCTAACCAAACTGAATTCTTCCTCCCTTTAGCCTGAAGACATCTCTCTCATCTGTCTTCCAAAGTCTTCTCATGTTAATAAATATGCTCCTTTCAAAGGCTTTTCTTGGCCAAGCTCCTGATTTGTGTCTTTTGGGGGATAATATCAGCCTTTGCAACAGTTGACTTAACACTCCCCCAATTACTCGATGACCGATGACCAGAAGAAAGCATTAGAAAAGAAGTCTGGGACTAGGGAAATGATGTGTCTTCACAGTAATAATAAAGAAGACTGTGAATATTAAATATGACTCTGTCTGGTTTTTGAAGCTGACATTTGCCTAGTTATTACTTCTTTAGAGCCTCAGCAGTGGTTTGGGTTCAAAACCAAACCAAATATTTTTCCCCCAACACCCAGTTGAAATGTCAAAGGATAGCAAACCTGTTGGTTTTAGGTGGAATGGTGATTTTTAGAATACATATGAAATAATATTTAGCAGGGAAGAAGAAAGTTCAACTTCATGCTGAACTTGAAGAAAGTTCACATTTTGTTAGGCCACATGTCTGTGGCTCCAGTGTTTTGATGATTACAAATAACACTGTGGGATTAATCCACTGCCAACTAATATCTTTGCTTCTCAAAGGGGTTTTCACTGCTGGGTATTTGTATATTCAAAGAGTAGATGGTAACTGAAACCAGCCGTGGACCTAAGGCAGCTGTTCCAGAGTTATGTTTCAGTGGTTGTGTGGGCTACATTCATAATCCACGTTGTAAGAGCTTAATATAAATTCTTGGAACTCAGATAATGCCTCTATGTCTATTAAAAGAAGTTAGAACTTGGGATTTGAGATGAGGTTGCTTGGAAATAAAAAAAACAGAATAAAGCAAGTCACCTTAACAAAAAGCAATTCTTTTTTCTACAAGACAGTTTGTCAAAATTTAAGTAAAAAAGCTTTCATGTTTTAAAAATTGGAAAAAGGCAAGTTATCACACTGTGGAATATAGGTTTTTTTTCATTTATAAAAGCAAAATTTTATTTCTAATAATTCAGTAAAATAGAAAGTAATAAACAATAATTATAAGTCTTTGATATTTTATTGTTGGAAGGGTTGAAAATATACTATATACTATCCTGTGTTTTCCAAACTATTATAAAGAAGTTTCTGAACAAGGGTGGTCTTTTTCACATGTGAAAACACTGGCATTCCCCACAAAAGAAAGAAGATTCAGAAGAATTGAGTACCACCACCACCAAAAAAAAAAGAATTGAGTGACCTGGAGAACATTTGATGTCATTTGATATCTCCATATATCAGAGTTAGGCAATCATTTTATTTTATATTTATTTATTTTATTTTGAGATGGGGTCTTGCTGTGTTGCCCAGGCTGGCGTTGAACTCCTGGGTTCAAGTGATCTTCCTGCCTCAGTGTCCCAAGTAGCTGGGACTATAGATAGGCACCACTGTGCCTAGCTAATCTTTTGCTGTAAAAGGAAGGTAGTAAACACTTTAGCCTTTGAAGGTCATGCCATTTCTGCAGCAACTATTTTACTTTACCTTCATAGGAGGAAAGCAGCCATGGGCAATAGATAAACAAATGGACATGACTGTGGTCCAATAATATTTTATTGACCTGGGCATGGTGGCGCATGCTTGTAATCCCAGCATTTGGGAGGCTGAGACAGGAGGATCCAGGTTCGCGACCAGCCTCAGCTACCTAGTGAGGCACTCCACAACTTAGTGAGACCCTGTTTCAAAATAGAGAATAAAAAATAGGGCTGGGGGTATAGCTCAAAGGTAGAATGCCCATGAGTTCAATCCCAGTACCGCAAAAAAAAAAAAAAAAAAAAAAAAAAAAAAAAAAAAAAAAAAAAAAAAAAAAAAAAAAAAAAAAAAAAAAAAAGAAAAAAAAAATATATATATATTACTTATAAACATAGGCAGCAAGCTATGGTTTGCCAACCCACACTATACATCATTAGGGAGATTATCATGATCAAATAATAAATATTGAATATAATATAGATTTTGGTGCTTTATTACCTTTCAAATAATTTCACATATATTTTTCTTTGGATCACTTCAGATTTCAACTTTTTCCCCCACCACTGAGGGGGAAAGCTTTAATGTCCATTGTAGGCAAGCCTTTACCAAACTGTGAGTTCCCTGAAGACATGATTCATATCATATTCTCCATTTTTTTTGGTACTGGGGATTGAACCCAGGGGCATTCTACTTCTGTAGGAACACCCCCAACCCCTATTTTTCATTCTTTATTTTGGAACAGGGCCTCACTAAGTTGTGGAGGGCCTCACTAAGTAGCTGAGGCTGGCTGGGAACCCGGACGGATCCTCCAGTCTCAGTCTCCCAAGTACCGCAATTACAAGCGTGGGCCACCATGCTCGGCTTCCAGTGTCTTTTTTCTATAAACTCACTGTACTTACTGTACTTACTTGCCTGCTCCACTTTTCTCATCTCAGTGATACATTGTATCCTTCCCAGCAGCTGTTCTCTGGACCCTTGTGCACATTTGGAATCTTCCATATTTATCTGAAAGGTTTATGCATATTGCTAAAGATATTTCAGTGGACCTAAAGAATTAGGGTGGAGTAAATGCC
Source organism: Graphiurus murinus (assembly GCA_004027655.1). Classification (NCBI taxonomy): domain Eukaryota; kingdom Metazoa; phylum Chordata; class Mammalia; order Rodentia; family Gliridae; genus Graphiurus; species Graphiurus murinus. The sequence continues at coordinate 13,277 of PVLC010003763.1, forward strand.
CCCCCCCCATATCTAACTGGCTTGTGCAGATCAACTACATTGAGCATCCGTCACTGAGCACATATAAGGAAAAAGGACTATCTATGGGCACAGTACACAAAGAAGGAAAAAAGCAGAATCCTTCATTCCTCTATTCCCCTAAAGTTGGAAGCAAGGCAAGATGTTCCTTTGGTCTAGTCATCCCCTTGAGATGGAAATGGCTGGAGAGGCTGGGATGCCAGTGAGCACGTTTGGACAAAGTTCTAACTACTGCTGATTTTTATTCTGAGCCATTTATTTCCAAGCAGAAAGTATACAAGTTTACTAAATTGGATCTCAAAGCATCATCTAAACAAAGAGCTAGATACTTCATTGGTTTGTCTGTTACCTCACTATGTCTTCCTATTTTTTGCCTTTGTGTTCAATTGACAGGCCACACTACGTTATAGCTCCTTCTGTACAGAGTTTAGGGCTATGAATTTTCCCGAGTACACATCATTTTAACTATGAATTCATAAATATGTTATAATTTCAATTTTTATTTTTCTTCAGCCCCTGAGTTATTTAGAAGAATATTTAAGAATTTCCCTAATAGTTCCATTTCTTACGTTTTGTTGTTAATTTCTAGGGTTTTTTTTTTTTTTTTTTAGCATCCAAGTCAGAAACTATGAAATATACAACTTTTTTATATGTGGTACTGGGGATTGAACTCAGGGCCATTCTACCTCTGAGCTACACCCTCCTCCTCCCCTTCCCTATTTAAAAAAATTGTTTTTATTTTACTTCTTTTTCTTTTTTTTATTGGTGTATTGTAATCATACATCTTTGTTAGGTGCAAAGTGGTAAAGGCATACATGCACTCATTTCTCATTTAACTCTTCCCCACTATTTTTAAATTTTGAAACAGGATCTTGCTAAGTTACTGAGGGGTCTTGCCAAGTTGCTGAGGCTGGCCTTGAACCCAAGATCCTCTTGTCCCAGCTTCCTAAGCACTGGGAGTACAGGCTTGTGCCACCATACCTGGCTACAACTTTTTTTTTTTTATTAAGACATAACATCTGAGTTGGGCATGGTGGCACACACTTGTGTACTTGGGAAGCTGAGATAGGAGGATCACAGGTTCCTGGTTAGCCTTGCTAAGTTATCAAGTTATTGAGGCTCTCTACAACTTAGTGAGATCCTGTTTCCATCTAAAAAAATAAAACAGGGCTGGGGGTATAGCTCAGAAGTACAACCCCCTCCCTTGATTCAGTCCCTAGTATCACACACACACAGTGTTCTACCTCTGAGCTACACACCCTCAGCCCTATTTTTATTTATTTTTTTATTTTGAAACAGGGTCTTGATAAGTTGCTGAGGGCCTCACAAAGTTGCTGAGGCTGGCTTTGAAACTGCGATCCTCCTGTCTCAGCCTCTCAAGTACTGGGATTACAGGTGTGAGCCACCACACCCGGCTATTTGTACATATTTATAGGGTGCATTATGATAATTTGGTTCATATATACAATGTGTAATAATGAAATCAGGATAACAAGCATTTCCATCTCTTGAAATGCTGATCATTTTTATGTGTTGGGAATTTTGCATTCTTCTTTTCTAGTCATTTTGAAATATATCATAGGTTGTGGCTACCCCATTGTACTAGAGAATAACCAGAATTAATTCTCCCTCTTTGAGTTTTAGTGCCTTTTATTGAACGTCTCTCTGTCGTCATTCTCCCCTGCTTTTCCTAGTCTCTGGTGACCACTATTAAATTTCATTCTTCTATGAGACTGACCTATTAGTTTCCACAAATGAGTGAGAACATGTGGTATTTATCTTTCTGTGTCTGGCTTATTTTTGCATATCATAATAACCTCCAGTTCCCTTCATGTTATTGCAAAAGATAGGATTTCATTTTTCTTATGGTTAAAGTATATTCAATTTTGCATGTGTACCACATTTTCTTTATCCATTCACCAGTTGATGGGCACCTAGGTTGATTCTGTCCATATCTTAACTATGTCAATAGTGCTACAATAGAGCTGGGCATGGTGGCACATACTTGTAATCCCAGCATTTGGGAGGCTGAGACCGGAGGATCTGGGTTCATGGCCAGCCTCAGCTACCTAGTGAGGCACTCCGCAACTTAGTCAGACCCTGTTTCAAAATAAAGAATAAAAAATAGGGCTGGGGCTATAGCTCAGACGTAGAGTGCCCCTGAGTTCAATCCTTAGTACCGAAAAAAAAAATAGTGCTACAATAAAAATGGGAAGGTGAGTCTCTTTTTGGTATAATGATTTCTTCTCCTTTGAAAATATACCCAGTAGTGGAATTACTGGATCATGTGATAGTTCTATTTTTAGTTTTTTGAGTATTTTCCATGCTGTTTTTTGTATTGGCTGTGCTAATTTACCTTCCTTCCAATAGTATACAAAGGTTCTTCTTCTTTTACCAAATCTTTGCCAGAATTTATTTTTTATATTTATTTATTCTTTTTTTGGTACTGGGGATTAAACCCAGAGGCATTCTATCTCTAAATTATAACCCAACCTGATTTTATTTCTTATTTAGAAACACAGTCTCACTAAGTTCGGAGGGCTGATTAGGTTAGGTTGCTGATGCTGGCTTCGAACCGGCAATCCTCCCGTCTCAGCCTCCTAAGTACTGGAACTACAAGCATGCACCACCACGCCCAGCCTTTTTAAAAATCTTTTTGATGATAGATATTCTGACTTGGTTGAGATGACATCTCATTGTGGTTTTGATTTGCATTTCCCCAGTGGTTACTGATGCTAGACAATTTTTCATCTCATTGACCATATATATGCCTTCTTTTCAGAAGTGCCTATTTAGTTCTTTAGCCCATTTTAAAATTATTATTATTATTATTATTATTATTATATTATTATTATTATTGTACTGGGGATTGAACCCAGACTATTCTACATCCAAGTTACACCCCCAGCCCCTGAGGCTGTTCTTGAAACTGCAATCCTCCTGTCTCAGCCTCACAAGTACTGGGATTATAGGAGCGTGCTACTGAGCACGGCCAAACCAATATGGAGTTTAATCATAGTAACTCAGTTTTGCTTGGTTGCAGGAGGCCCTATAGTCAACCAACTAATTAAGCTATAAACAGTTAAGCTATATCCAATTTACTGGTTAATTGACTAGGCTATAACCAATTAAGTTTTTTTTTTTTTCTATTTCTCACCTTCATTTTCCTATAAATGCTGTCTGATTGTGTTGCTGGTTGGAGTTCTCAGAAGCTGCCGGATTCTCAGATCATTTTTTTTTTTTTTGAGGTACTGGGGATTGAACCCAGGGGCATTCTACCTCCGAGCTATAGCCTCAGCCCTATTTTTTATTCTTTATTTTGAAACAGGGTCTCACTAAGTTGTGGAATGCCTCACTAAGTAGCTGAGGCTGGCCTCGAACCCGGTTCCTCCAGTCTCAGCCTCCCAAATGCTGGGATTACAAGTGTGCACCACCACACCCGGCTCTCAGATCATTTTTTTATTTTGCTCAAATATACTCTACTAAATTTAATTGGTCCAAGGAATTTTCCTTTTAACAATATTTATGATAGTCTCTGAACTATATATTTTGGCAAAATGTTGTCAGGACTTAGAGATTTACGATTAATATATTTCGATGGCTTGCATTTTTATTAAAAATAGGAATATCTTTAAAATTCTTATCTTCAATAAGTGAATCAAAGAGAAAAAAAACTGAAATCATATGTTATTAAGTGTTAACAATACAAATAATACAAGTTCAGATGAAAATTGTTTCTGACTTCACTTTACATTGTTGACCATAAACCTTTAGGTACCAAAGAGCTGCCTCACAGACCTCCGACATTTCCTGTGCCAATTCTCTCTCCCCACTCTAAGAGGGCTATTTTAAACCTTCTCAAGCCGGGCGTGGTGTCGCACGCTTGTAATCCCAGCATTCGGGAGGCTGAGACCGCAGGATCCGGGTTCACGGCCAGCCTCAGCTACCTAGTGAGGCACTCCGCAACTTAGTGAGACTTGGCTTCAAAATAAAGAATAAAAAATAGGGCTAGGGGTATAGCTCGGAGGTAGAATGCCCCTGAGTTCAATCCCCAGAACCGCAAAAAGAAAAAAAAAATAAACCTTTGCAAAACTCCCAAATCACACTTGCCTAATGTTTGAGAAGCCCTATGTTCAATCCCCAATGCCATTATAAAACAACACCCAAATTTCTTCTCTATTCCTTGCTCTCAGCTAGCAAACTTGCTTCTTGTTTCATTGAAAACAGCCTCAATCAGAAGAGAAATCTTTAGATTGCAAACTAGTTCACTGTGGAGACCAGTGTGGAGATTCCTTAGAAAATTGGAAATGGATCCACCATCTGATCTGGCTATACCGCTCCTGGGTATCTTTCCAAAGAGTTCGAAACCAGAGAACTACAGTAATATATGCATACCCATGTTCATAGCAGCACAATTCACAATGCCAAATTATGGAGCCAAATCAGTTGTCCATCAACAGATGAATGAATCACAAAACTATGGGAAATATACACAATGGAATTCTACTCAGCAATAAAGAATAAAATAATGACATTTGCAGGAAAATGGAAGGACCTGGAGAACATTATGTTAAGTGAGATTAGCCAGTCACAGAAAGTGAAGGGTCATATGTTTTCTCTAATATGTGCAAGCTAGGGAGTAACTGGGATACCAGAGCGACTCCAGATAATGGAGGAGAAACCTCAGTGGAGCCAGGGAAGTGGTCTAAGGGAAGGGGAAGGGAAAGACTGAAGTTCATTATTGGAAATACTAACATCGATGGTATGTACATATGTGAAAATCCCAATGTCAATCTCAGTACTCTGTATTGGGAAGGGGAGAGATGGGGAGGTGGGGGGGGCACCAAGGGCTGTGTGCCTGTATGACACTGGCAACATGATTTACATTATGATGTGAGACTATTATTCACCAATAAAAGCACATTAAACAAAAGAAGAGCTATCTTTACCCTTCCCCTGGCAAGAGGCCCCACCTGCTGACGTCCATGCACCTTGTGCCCCTCCTGATGTTACAGGCCAGCAGCTACAGAGACCAGCCCTGCTGTTTGCCACCCCACCCCCATCTACATTGGATCTCAAGGCTCTTGGCTGCTCAGGGACTGAGCATGGCTCTGACAAGTGTCCCCTTTCTGCTGCATCAATGTTTCTCTCCTTTGGGGAATCATTCCAACCTCAGTTCTCAGAGATGATATGCTATCTTTATTGATTTATTTATTGGTGCTGGGGATTGAACCAAGGGCATTCTACCTCCAAGCTATACTCCCAGCCCTTTTTATTTGGAAACAGAGTCTTGCTAAGTTGCTGCAGCTGGTCTTGAACATACAATCCTCCTATCTCAGCCTCTCAAGAACTAGGATTACAGGCTTGCACCACATGCCCAGCTGATATGCTATCTTTTGTCTTAAAAAGAAATTTATCCTGCAAATACTTCCAGTCACTGCCCCCATTCCTCTGCCACCCCAACAGTAAGTTATCTTCCCCATCTTACCTTCCTCATCCTCTGTTATGTCTCTGAGCCCAATTCCACCTGCTCCACCATCCAGGTTGCAACTGTTCTCCACAGTGCCAACACCAACGGGTTATCCCTCCCTCCCTCCCTTCCTTCCTTCTTTTCTTTTCCTTTCTTTCTTTCCCTTCCTTCCTTCTTTTCTTTCTTTCTTTTCCTTCCTTCCTTCCTTCTCTCTCTCTTTCTCTCTCTCTCTCTCTCTCTCTCTCTCTTCTCGTACTAGGAATTGAACCCAGAGAAATTCTACCTTTGATCTACACCCCCAGCCCAACTATATTTCTTATTTTGAAACAGGGTCTCACTAGGTTGATGAGGGCCTCATTACTTGCTGAGACTGGCCTCGAACCTGCGATCCTCCTGTCGCAACCTCCCAAGTACTGGGATTACAGGTATATGCCACCACACCAGGCTCTCTCCATTGATTTCTCAGCAGTATTTGACTTGGTTGATCACTTCCACTTTCTGGAAACCTTTCATTTGGATTCTTGTACTCATGTACCTCTTATGATTCCTAAGTTGAGTCAAAATACACCTAACATAAAATTTACCCTTTAACCATTTTAAAGGTACAATTCAGCTGAGTGTGGTGGTACATGCTTATAATCCCACTAATTGGGATGCTGAGACAGGAAGATTTCAGGTTCAAGGTCAGTCTCAGCAAGTAGTGAGGCCCTCATCAACCTAGTGAGACCCTGTTTCAAAATAAGAAATATAGTTGGGCAACTTAGCAAGACCCTCAGCAATTTAATGAGACTCTATTTCAAGATAAAAAATAAAAAGGGCTGGGGGTGTAGCTTGGAGGTCAAATACCCCTGGGCTTAATCCCCAGTACTTCTTCCCCCTCCAAGAAAAAGGGTACAGTTCAGTGGGCTACTCATCTTCTCTGATAGCTCCATTTAGAGAACTAATAGGAACTACACTGAACATTTTCCAAACCAAATTTTGTTTTCTGTCCTCAAACCTGCTTCTCCCCTAGCCTTCCTCACCCCAGCAGTCCCTACCTCACCATTTACTGACTTGTTCAGGCCTGAACTGGGGCTTCTGTTTAGAATATAAGATCCAAGAGAGCAAGGATTCCTGTTTCATCTGCTGATGTATCTCTAGTGCCTAGAACTGTACCTGGCACAGAGAAGGTTCTCTAAGATTGTACGTGATCTAATTTTGGCTACATCTTTCCTTCCACTCTCTGGCTCGCTGCACTAAAGCCACTTGCTTCAGTGTGCCAAGTGCATGCCAAGGTTAAAACCTTTGCAGTCAGTATCCTTCAACCTAGTTCTGGGGTGATATCAAGAATATGAATCTTGCCGGGAGTGGTGGCGCACGCTTGTAATCCCAGCATTCGGGAGGCTGAGACCGGAGGATCCGGGTTCGCGGCCAGCCTCAGCTACCTAGTGAGGAACTCTGCAACTTAGAGAGACTTGGTTTCAAAATAAAGAATAAAAAATAGGGTTGGGGGTGTAGCTTGGAGGTAGAATGCTCCTGAGTTCAATCCCCAGCACCGCAAAAAAAAAAAAAAAAAAAAAAAGAATATGAATCTAGCAGGGCACAGTGGCACCACCTGTAATCCCAGTACTTGGGAGGCTGAGACAGGAGGATCACAGGTTTGAGGCTGGCCTCAGCAACTTAGCAAGACCCTGTTTCAAAACAAAAAATAAAAAGGCTGGAGGGTGTAGCTCAGAGATAGAAAGCCCCTGAGTTCAATCCTCAGTACCAACAAAACAAAACAAAACAAAACAAAAAAAACAAAAAAAACCCCATCTAAGCTGGGCACAGTGGCACATGCCTATAATCAATATTCCGGCAATTTGGGAGACTGAGACAGAAGGATTGCAACTTTGAGACCAGCCTTGGCAACCTAGATCCTGTTTCAAACATTTTAAAAAGGGGCTGGGGATGTAGCTTAAAGATAGAACATCCCTGGGCTCAATCCCCAGTCACTCACACACACACACACACGCACACATACACACACACACCTCAAAAGGATATAAATCTAAGAGAAAGTTCTTACAGGGATTCAGGTATCTCCAAATTAATCTTTCACTAGTCAGCTCCTCCCTACACAAAATATGGTCCTGAAGGTAAACAGATGTACAGAGGAGGCAAACCAAGTTCTATTACTTCCTGGAGCTGCGGCTCCAAACCATACTGCAAATACATGGACATCATGGAAAATTCCTTTACCTTGGCCAAGTTCACCTCAAGAGCCACCTAAGTTTACTTTTGGCCCTTCTAAGTGAGGAATGCCACACCTTTCCATCTGCGCAGGAAGAAACGGGGTGAGAGCGATCCAGCAACCGAACATATTTGTCCCAGGGATTAGAGCTGCCACGCTAAAGAGTTTTATTGTAGGGACAAAGGGCCCTGTAGTAGGTTGTCTGGGTGGAGACAGAATATAATAAAGGGGGAAGCAAAGGAACTGGAAGCAAGATGGTTGGAGAAGGGAAGACAGACGTCAGTTTCTCAACCTGGCACTATTGACATTTGGAGCCGGCTCATCCTCTGTTGGGGGGGCTGTCCTGTGCTCTGTAGGATATTTAGCCACATCCCCAGCCCCTACCCCTAAATGCCTGTAGTGCCCCCCCTAAATGTGGCAGCCAAAAGTGTTTCCAGACATTGTCAAATGTCCCCTGGTCTACATGAAGTTGAGCAAGGATTCACAGGGCCAGAAGATTCCTTAAGTTAGAAGAGGGCACTGGAGCATGGAGGCAGGCTGAGGGGACACGGGGCTGATGTCACCAGCATGCATGGAGTCTTCCCCCAAGAATGCCATCATGTTTGAGCAGTGATTTGAAGAATCAGTAGGAATTTGGCTTGGAAGACAGTTTGCAAATGGGCACCAGTGGCCTCTCAAAGTGTGGCATGCACCATGCTTTGAGTGGCACTAGCTTACAGTAAATTGGGCCTGCATCCTATTGGCCAGAAATCAATCACATGGCCCCAATCCATTTGTGAATGGGCCTGGAAAATATAGTGTCCTGGGTGTCAGGAAGAGGAAGAAAACATGTGCTGAACTCAGAGCATCATCTCTGTGACTTTTTTTTTCTTTTTGTGGTACTGGGGTTTGAACCCAGGGGCATTTTTCCTCCGAGCTACGTCCCCAGCCCTATATTATTTTTTATTTGGAAACAGGGTCTCACTAAGTTGCTGAGAGCCTCACTAGGAGGACCCAGTTTTTTACAAGTTTATTGTCTCGTTTGCATTTTTACATTAAGGATACACACACACACACACATACATATTTGGTACTGGGGATTGAACCCAAGCTACACTCCCAGCCCCTTTCCTTTTTTATTTTGAAACAGAGTCTTGCTAAATTGCTGAGGCTGGCCTCAAACCTGTGATCTTCCTATTGGAGTCTCCCAAGTACTAGGATTACAGACCCTGCACTGTAGTTATTTTAAAAACAGATTTTCCTGGGACAGAGGGAAAGGAGAATGAGAAAACTGCTCTGCACGGTGTATGATACAATTGCGATTCTCTCTCGTTTTATAGATCCAGACCTTGGATAAAATAGAAATCGGGGAGCTGGGTGTGGTGGCGCACACCTGTAATCCCAGTACTTGAGAGACTGAGATAGGAGGAATTACAGGTTCAAGGACAGCCTCAGCAAGTAGTGAGACTCTCATCAACCCAGTGAGACCCTGTTTCAAAAATAAAGATAAAATAGGGCTTGGGGTATAGCTCGGAGGTAAAATGCCCCTGGGTTCAATCCCCAGTACCCCCCCCCCCAAAAAAAAAGAAATTGGGTAAAAATTTTGGTCAAGGGCACATGGGTCACAGTGTTGTTTCTGTAACACTCAAGATCTCCAGTACATGTTTCAGGGTAGTTACTATTACTACTTCAGACCCTGAAAGAAGTCCTCTCCCCTTATATCATCCATCATATGCCACCGAAGGGACAAAAATTACCTCATGTTTTGAAGAAGAGCCAGGTTATAGAGGTTTCATGTGACAAAGCAAGAAAACATAACTCTATATTTATAGATTGCCAAAACCCTGCAAAATCATCCCATTTCAACACTTATTAGAAAATGACCAATGAGAAACAGAAATGCTCATCTCAACACTGCAGTAATAGAACATTGTGAAACAGATCCAAATCCATTAGGCTTTTTTGAAACATGATGTCAGTGTCGTTAAGAACAACTTTGCAGAGGCCCATTGTCGGGGGCCTAGTTCCGCGGGCTAGACCTCGCCTCTAGATGGCGCCTGGCAGAGTGCCAGAAGCAGCTGCAGGTGAATAACATCCTGGGGCTGTGCCACGCCAGAGCGCATGCACCAGCACGCCCGACTCGTGGCCGGGCCAGGTGAGAGCTGTATGAGACACCTCGTGGCTTAGACCCGGTGCAGCTATAAAAGCCTCCACCTCTCGCATAGAAAGAGCGCGGCTGAAAGAGCTGCTGGGGAAAGGCTGGTTGGGAAGTTGCTGGGCTGGGTTGCTGGGAGAAGTTCTGGGAGGAAGCGGTTGGGAAGAAGAAGCGGGTTGGGAAGAAGAAGCGGTTGGGAAGAGGTTGGCTGGATTGCTGGGGAAGTCCTGGGAAGAAAGATTGTGGGTTGCTAGTGGAAGTCGGGTTGCTAGAGAGAGGGGTTATTGGAAGTCTGTAGGAAAAGCACTATTTGGAAAGACGACCTCTGTACTGTGTTTGTTATCGTTTGTGCAACGCTCTTGATCCCAGAAAGAGAGAGATAATAAAAGAGGTTCGAACCAGTAATATTTAGCCAGCGTCTTTTATTGGGGCCTCATGGCTGAGGGTTCAGCCTGGGGCGCCCGATAGCCCATATGCCATAGTAGACAGGCGGGCTAGGTAATGTGTGCACTGCCCAGGGCCCCCCAGGTCTCCTCCTCCCGCTGGTTTCTGCTCCTGGCTTCAGCGTACATTCACTTCTGACCTTAGCTCTCTTTGGGAGGCCTGCCCTAGGTCTTTTGGAGCATCCCTTTGCAGCTGGTAAGGGGAGCCAGATGCCCTGGGAATTTATTCCCGTGGGCAATACTTAACTGATGATGGATTGGCACAGGAGTATGACAGCCTCCACTCCTTTATCTGAATTGGGACAACCGTATGGCAGAACTTATGTCTCAGACCTCCCATGTGGATCAGATAGAAGATATGTTCTGTGGGACTTGAGATTGCACCATTGCTTCCTAGCATTGCTCCCCAGTTTTTCCTGGAAACACTTTTTTGTGGTACTGGGGATTGAACTCAGGGGCATTCTACCTCCAAGCTACACCCCCAGCCCTTTTTATTTGGAAATGGGGCCTTGTTAAGTTGCTGAGACTGGCCTTGAACCTGTGATCCTCCTGTCTCAGCCTCCCAAGTACTGGGATTACAGGTGTGCATCACCACGCCTAGCTCTGGAAACTCACTCTTTTCTTTCTCTGTCCCTCTCTTTCTTTCCTGCCAAGCACTGGGATTACAAGTGTGCACCACCACACCTGGCTCTGAAAACACTTTCTTAATAAGTCGGTTGTACACAAATCCTTGCAAGATATGCTTCTGGGGAACCCAGCTAAAGTCATGTGTTCTTTAGAACTGGCACCCCAGCAATGCGGTCCCTGTACTGACAGAACAGCCATTTGGAGGTCACATTGTTTCAACCTCAGCTGTACTTGGCACTGCTGATCAATCCTTCCAGCTCCTCTCTATGTCCTACACCTGAGTTCCTTTTCAAGCCCTTTCAAGAGTTGAGGTAGGTTATCAGGTGGCCTCTGGTTCTCCTCCTTCAGCCCTACACACCCTTTCCATTATTGTACCATATACCTGAGAAAATCAATTTATAAGGAGGAAAGGTTTATTTTGGCTCACGGTTTCAAAGGTTTTCAGTCTGCATTCACTTGCCGCTGTTGCTTTTAGACCTGGGGCATGGCAGAGAGCATGTGGTGCAGCATGCTGCTCACTTCACAGTGGCCAGGAAGGAAAGAGAGAGAGAGGGAGGAAGAGGAGGGGCCAGCGTTGCAATATCCCTTTCAAAGGCACGCCCCCAATGACCTAACTTCCTCCCATTAGGCTCCACATTTCTTTCTTTCTCTCTCTCTCTCTCTCTCTCTCTTTCTCTCTCTCTCGTAATACTGGGGATTTAACTCAAGTGATCTACCTCCAAGCTACACCCCGAGCTCTATTTTATTTTTATTTTGAAATGTGATCTTGCTAAGTTGCTGAGGCTGGCCTCAAACCTGTGATCCTCCTGTATCAGCCTCCTAAATACTGGGATTGTAGATGTATACCACTCTGCCTGGCTGTAACCTGTTTTTTTTTTTTTTTTTTGGTACTGGGGATTGAACTCAGGGGCATTCTACCTCTGAGCTATACCCCCAGCCCTATTTTTTATTCTTTATTTTGAAACAGGGTCTCACTAACTTGCGGAGGGCCTCACCAGGTAGCTGAGGCTGGCCTCGAACCTGGATCCTCCGGTCTCAGCCTCCCGAATGATGGGATTACAAGGATGCGCCACCACGCCTGGCTGTAACCTGGTTTTTGAAAAGCCCCCACAACCTATTGAAACTCTTTGCTTTGAGGTCAGCAGTGGCTTTTTAATTCTTCATGCTTCCAAAGGTATAGAAAGAAAACCCAACTCCAACAGTTTTTTCTGCTATATATTAACAACACAGATCATGTCTGTGACCTCAAAAGGTGTGGGGATTCATCAGAAAGCAATCAATTCTTCCAGGGGACCCTGGCTGTGTGTTCTCTAATTCAATTTATCTACCTGGAGGGAGATCATGTCAGAAGCCACTGGTTGAGGGCTCAGTCCCCATGACACCCCCCTCTTCGATTCAGATACTTGTCACAAGTTGTTTTTTTTTTTTTTTTTTTTTTTTGGTGCTGGGGATTGAACCCAGGGGCATTCTACCTTTGAACTACACCCCCAGCCCTATTTTATTCTTATTTTGAAACAAGGTCTTACTAGGTTGATGAGAGTCTCACTGCTTGCTGAGGCTGTCCTTGAACCTGTGATCCTCCTATCTCAGTTTCCCAAGTACTGGTATTACAGGCATGTGCCACCATATCCAGCTATTGCCACAAGTTTTTTAACCTGTATTTCTGACCAACTGTCTACAAATCAGAGTTCCCATAGTACCCTCCTTAGGTTCCATTAACTTGCTAGAGTGGCTCACAGAACCCACGGAAACACATTTACTGATTTGTTGTAAATGATGTAAAGGGTACAGATGAAGGGCGGGGGATGGGAAGTGTGTGGTGCTTGCATGTCCCCTGGGCTTACCACCCCTAGGAACTGCCACATGTTCAGCTGTCCACAAGCTCCCCAACCCTGTCCTTTACAGTTTTCATGGAGACTTCATTGCACAGGCATGGCAGCTAATAGACTGAGTAGGGAAACCCAACAAGGGATTTTTTTTGGCTTCTCTGTGCAGCAATCCTCCCTCCAGGATATGAGCCAGGACCTCTGGAACGAGGAGGGTCTTATCACCTACTACCAGCCAAGAGAGAGTTATGAGCCAGAATCCATGGATGGAATCCAAAATATATATTGTTATTTACTTGTTTTTCTCCTCCACTAAACTGTGGGAAATAGGCTCTTAGAACTACATCCTATTCTTTTTTAATCCCTCAGCATCTATTAATCCTTCAGCATCTAGCACATTGCCTGAATTATAGTAGACACATGATAAAATACGTGAAGCATAAGTGAATGAAGTGTTATTCTCATGGCAAAGGTGATTTAGCTAACAGGAGGGAATGACTGAGAGGTGGATGCAGCAATTTCTCTGAGGACAGGTAGCATGTTTTTGGAGATGAAGGTGTGAATTCAATTCTGAGGCTAGATAGTTCCTTTGGTTTGGAAGGAAAATACTTGGGGAGGGGGAAGCTATTAAAGCTCACGAAGGTGAAACAAAGGTTCTTTTTTGACAATGGGACTTTGCAAACAAGGAGATGCTAAAGTGCTCTGCATAATTACATAAAAAGGGGCTTCCTTCTGAGTGCAGTTATAACTCTACACATTGCTTCTTTTAAGAAAAACTAGTTTTCCTCTCTCTGGGCACTCATGTAAGTAAGGTAAATTCTGAAGGAGACATACATATGGCCACTGAATCATGAAACAGAACCCCAGGGACTAAGGAGAGAAGTGACTTGGCTCATGCAACACAGATAATACCCAGCTTTTGACTTTTTTTTTTTCTTTTTTGGCTTGGACCTTGCCACTATCATGTTATTGCAAATATTTTATGAATTTTTACTATTATAATCTCATCTGTATTGTGTTCCTGGGAACAAAGGCCTGGAATTGGGACAAGGGAGAAGGAGAGTTGAGGAGGAGCTAGCCTCAAGCTGGTAGGAGCAATGGTATGAACCCTAAGCATTAATGAGGCATGTAGCTGCCGGCTGGATTTCTGAAACACAGAACCCCAATCCCAGGGCATTCTGAAAAATGCTTGAGAAAAGTACCTGAAAAAACATGTCTCAGTGGTCAGAGGAATGGGTGCCTGGACAATTAAGCAGTAACTAAAGAAAGAAAGAAAATAAAAAAGTAAAAGTCTTCAACATTGGAAAAAAAGAAATAAGACTTCTTTATTCACAAACCATATGTTCTTTTTATACTGCAAATGACATAATTTTTATTTTTTTGCAGTACTGGGGATTGAACCCAGGGGCATTCTACCTCTGAGCCTCTATTTTTATTATTTATTTTGAAACAAGGTTTCACTAAATTGCGGAGTGAACCTGCAATCCTCCTGTCTCAGCCTCCCAAGAACTGGGATTACAAATGTGTGTCACCATGCCTGGCTTGACACAATTTTTATATAAAGAAAATCCTACGGAATCTACAAAAACACTATTAGAACTAATAGATGAGTTCAGAAAGGTTGCAGAATACAAGATAAATATAACCAAAATTTGCATTTCTATATACTAACAATGGACAATCCAAAAATGAAATTAAGAAGTAATTCTATTTATGTCAGGTATGGTGGTGCATGCCTGTAATCACAGTACTTGGGAGGTTGAAATAGAAGTATCTCAGATTTGAGGTTAGCCTCAACAATTTAGCAGGATCCTCAGCAATGTAGGAAGACCCTATCTCAAAATAAAAAGGGCTGGAGGTATAGCCTGGAGGTAGAATACCCTTTGGGTTCAATACCTAGTACCAAAAAAGAAGGAAGGAAGGAAGGAAGGAAGGAAGGAAGGAAGGAAGGAAGGAAGGAAGGAAGGAAGGAAGGAAGGAAGGGAAAAATAATTCTTCTGATAGAGTAAGATACTTAAAAATAAATTTAATAAAAGGAGTGCACTTATACACTGAAAACTATTAACAATATAAATATCACTGAAGTAAGTTAAAGAAGACTTAAGCAAATGGAAAGACATCTCACATCTATGCATTGGAAGACTTCAATTCAATCTACAGATTCAGGGAAAACCCTTTTAAAAAATCCCAGGTTGGTTTTTGTTGTTGTGTTTTTTTTGTTGTTTGTTTTGCTGAAAACTGATAAGCTTCCCACTTAGATTCATATGGAAATGCAAGAGACTTCAAATAATAAAAAATAGCTTGAAAAAGAAGAAAACTGTTGGGTCATAGGGTAACTATGTTAAATCTTTTGAGGAACTTCCAGGCCCTCTTCCAAAGTGGCTTTGGAAAGTAGCATTGTACTTTCCTACCACGAGTGGATGAGAGGTCTGCACTTTTCCACATCCTCACCAAAACTTGTCACTATCTATCCTTTTTATTGTAGCCATTGAGCCACACACTTGGCAATACACCTCCAAAGTGATATATTGGTACCACAAAATAGTGGAGCTTAGAGACATTGAATATTATTTAACTATGTCACAGTTAAGAAGGCTGGGACATAGAAAAATAAACCATCTGGTTGTAGAATAATTGGGCAAAATGCCTTTGGTGTAGTGATCTTTCCAGATATTATCTGTAGCATTGTACAAGGCTAGACTATAGAAAAGGCAAGTATCTTGACCAAGAGGTCAAGGAAAGCAACTGGCTTCTTGGTGCTCCTGGGAGAGCCCACTTCAGAGGGCTTCTCAGTTCACAGTTGTCTCCTTTCCACCTCCGCTGGCCCCTGGGAAGGACCCAAGCCACAGGGGGCCACTCTGTTGCCTTTCTCTTCTAGGTAACCTTGCCTCTGGACAGAAGTGGGTGACTAACTCAGGCTGGGGTAATTAGAATCCTGGGATCTTTAAAACTGGAGTTGGGTGGGGTGTGGTAGCATATCCCAGTACTTGGGAGACTGAGACAGGAGGATTATAGATTCAAGGCCAGCCTTAGTGACTTAGCAAGACACTGTTTCAAAATTAAAACAATAAATAAATAAAAAGGGCTGGGATGTAGTTCAGAAGTAGAATGCCCCTACGTTCAATCCCCAGTACCAAAACAACAACAACAACAACAAAAACAAAACAAAACAAAAAAACAAAACTAGAGTTGGGAAATAGAATCATCAGTCTCTAGTGCACTCCTGGCCTTCCTGTTGCAATAGGATACATGAGTGAACCCCTTTGCCTCAATTGCACATGCTGAGAGGGACTTGCCTGCAGGTGGTTTACTTGGGGCGGGGTAATCCCAGAGGACACAAGCCAGGGAGTGGGAGAGATAGGGAAAGGAGAAAGCCAATGAGGTATATTAATAAGCAGGTCCCCACTGCGGTTAACTGGAGCTCAGTCCTGCTAGGAACTTTGGGAAACTGCACGCCAGAATTCGGCATCATGGGGAGGTACTTTAGTACCTGACCTCTATCCCCATTGGTTGAGGCTTGTCCCTAGGGATGTCGCTCCCAGGCACTTATGGGTGTTGCCTGCTGCTTGATGATGGAGAGGGCCCCAATGCAGAGGAGAGAGGAGAAGAGAAAAGCGGGCTTCTAAGGCGTGATGCTCACAGTGTACTGGGGATGGTCCACAGGTAGGCAGAGGTGATGTTGAGAAAGGCATCAAAAGTGTTGGCCACACCCCCTCTTGGCTTAGACCAGTTCTCTTTGGGTCTCTGTCACTTTTGACCCACAGAGCCCTCACTGTGCAGCTCACCTCTGCTCTTCCCAAAGAGGCAGCCATGCTCATGCTGGGCCGGCCCTGGGCACAAGGCAGCAGGGCCGGGAGCACTTTCCTTGTCAGATACTTCATCAGTGGCTACTGAGGGGTCACGGGGACAAAAGGACTGTGGTAAAATGTGTGGCTGACTGCAGGGCGAGGGGTCAAAAGTGGTTCATTGTTGGTGGTGGTCCATGGAGTGATGGCATCTTGTGTAGTAAGGGACTCTGGACACACAGGTAGCCAATCGCCTGGGGGAAACATTAAGGTGCTCGCTATATTTTCTTCTTCACTGTATAAAAAACTCACTTTGAGTGACGTGTAATCTCAAAGCAGGATGTCTGAACTGAATTTTTAATTTTTTTAAATTTATTTTTTTGCAGTACTGGGGATGGAACCAAGGGACATTCTACCTCTGAGCTATACCCCCAGCCTTATTTTTATTCTTTATTTTGAAACAGGGTCTCACTAAGTTGCAGAGGCCCTCACTAAGTAGCTGAGGCTGGCTGCAAACCTGCGATCCTCCTATCTCAGCCTCCCAGTACTGGGATTATAAGCGTGCACCACCACGCCCGGCTCTATTTTTAAAATTTTTTAATGTGCTTTTATTGGTGCATTATCATCTCACATCATAATGTAAATCATGTTGATATTGTGGAGATTCCTTAGAAAACTGGGAATGGATCCACCATATGATTCAGCTATACCACTCCTGGATATCTTTCCAAAGATGTTGAAACCAGAGAACTACAGTAATATATGCATATCCATGTACATAGCAGCACAATTCACAATAGCCAAATTATGAACTGAATTTTAAAGATGCCATTTTTAAAAAAACAGCACCTGAATAATAGAACTTAACAGTGAACCCCAAACTAAAATGAACCCTAATAATCTGGCAACCTCCTAAACTCCCAGGAAGTAGGTTTTCTTTTTACAGGCCCTGAAACAAGCCAACTTCTGTTTGGAATGCACCCAGGAGCAAGGGACAGAAACTTGACTTCAGGGGCTCACAGAAATTGAGGCATCTTGAGCCGGGTGTGGTGACACACCTGTAATCCCAGTACTTGAGAAACTGAGACAGGAGGAACATGGGTTCAAGGACAGCCTTAGCAATTTAGCAAGGCTTTCAGCAACTTACTGTGACCTTGTTTCCAAGTTAAAAAAAAATAGGGCTGGGGGTGCAGCTCAGAGGTAGAGTGCCCCTGGGTTCAATATACCCAGCACAAAAGAAAAAAAAAGAAAGAAATTAAAGCATCTTTCTTTCATATAACAAGAGCAGCCTATAATTGGCACACACCTATACTTCCAGTACTTGGGAGGCTGAGATAGGATTGCAGTTTTGAGGCCAGTGCATGATAACCTAGCAAGACTCTGTTTCAAAATTAAAACAAACAAACAAATAAATAAATGGACTGGGAGTGTAGCTCAGAGGTAGAATGACTTTGGGTCATTCTACCCAGTACCTTTTCTCTCTCTCTCTCTCTCTCTCTCTCTCTCTCTCTCTCTCTCTCTCTCTCTCTTTCTCTCTCTCTCTCTCTCCCCCTCTCATACACACACACACACACACACACACACACACACACACACGGGCAGTGGTTGCTGGTTAGAGTTTGGGAGCTCAATCATGCTGTTAGGGACTCAAACATGGGTTCACAACCGGGTGTGGTGGCGCACGCTTGTAATCCCAGCATTTGGGAGGCTGAGACTGGAGGATCTGGGTTCGCAGCCAGCCTCAGCTACCTAGTGAGGCACTCCGTAACATAGTGAGACCCTGTTTCAAAATAAAGAATATAAGCCGGGCGTGGTGGCACACGCTTGTAATCCCAGCATTCAGGAGGCTGAGACCGGAGAATCCGGGTTCGCGGCCAGCCTCAGCTACCTAGTGAGGCCCTCCGCAACTTAGTGAGATTCGGTTTCAAAATAAAGAATAAAAAAATAAAAAAATAGGGCTGAGGGTATAGCTTGGAGGAAGAATGCCCCTGAGTTCAATCTCCAGTACCGCAAAAAAAAAAAAAAAAAAAAAAAAAAAAAAAAAAAAAAAAAAAAAAAAAAAAAAAAAAAAAAAAAAGAATATAAAATAGGGCTGGGGGGATAGCTTGGAGGTAAATGCCCCTGAGTTCAATCCCTAGTACCGCAACAAACAAACAAACAAACAAAAACATGGGTTCACTTTTATCCCGTGGGTGGATTTTAAGTCTGTCCACTGTCCAATGTTTCTATTGAAGGGATGATTTATGTAAACGTAATTTCAGAGACTGGAGAAATTAAAAAAAATAAAAGTCACTTTAAAAATAGTGGGTATGTACCTTAGAATTTGACATGTTCTTTATTTTTTCTTTGCAGTACTGGGGAATTGAACCCAGGGGTGCTCTACCACTGGCCTATATCCCTTTTTATTTTACTTATTTATTTATGTATGCATTTACATATGTATGTATGTAATTATTTATTTATGTACGGTACTAGAGATTGACCCACCAGGGGCATTCTAACTCCAAGCTACACCCCTAGCCCTACATTTTATTCTTTATTTTGAAAGAGGGTCTCGCTAACTTGTAGAAGTCCTCACTATGTAGCTGAGGCTGACTGCAAACCTGCGATTCTCCTGTCTCAGTACTTGTAATCCCTTGAGCCACCACACCGAGTTATTTTATTTTATTTTTTTTTGAGACAGGGTCTTGATAAGTTACCTAGGCTGGCCTCAAACCTGCAATCCTCCTGCCTCAGCCTCCTGGATATCTGGGGTCATGAGTATGCACCACCATACCTAGCAGGAGTTGGTATGTTCTGTTTAAAAACAAAATGTGTTGCCTGGTACCTGGTCCTGGCTGTGGTCATATTTAAAGAAGACATATCCTCTTTGTTTTCTTTTTCTTTTTTTTGTGGAACTGGGGATTGAACTCAGGGGCATTCTACCTTCGAGCTATACCCCCAGCCCTATTTTTTATTCTTTATTTTGAAACCAAGTCTCACTAAGTTGCGGAGTGCCTCACTAGGTAGCTGAGGCTGGCCACGAACCTGGATCCTCCAGTCTCAGCCTCCCAAATGCTGGGATTACAAGCGTGCGCCACCACGCCCGGCCTCTTTGTTTTCTTTTGTTCTGTTCTCTCCTTGGCTTTGGGGGTCAAAGTCAATGCCACCAGTAGAGGCAGTAGAGATGAGTGAGCAAGGACTGTGGGCCTGGCGACCATGCCAGTCAGTCCTTCTTTGACCATTTTTGACCTACAAAAAGGGCAGTGTTGTAGAGTTCAATGTAATGATATAAATATCATAATTTAGTGACTACTTACTGAGTGCTGATTATTAAACAATTTGAACAGCTCCTGGGTGACCGAGCTAGGATTCTAATATGGACAGACATCAGTACCCCCGATGCCTTCCCCCAACGTTTATTGAATACTCCTCACCTTCTGCCTTCCAGGTAAGAAAGTGAAAGGCAGACTTTTCCTACTTTTTGAGGTTTCTTTACCCCCCTTGGAATCTGTGAGGCAATGCAGCTGGCCTCTTCTGGAAGGTTAGGAGGGCAGTAAGATACCGTAGCCACCTCCCGGCTGACATTTGAGCCCTGCTTTCTGCACAGTCAAGCCTTTTGGAGACAGCCAGTGGATGGCTTGTATCAAACTCTATATTTAGGAAGAACAACTGTGAGCTATGACAGGAATTCTCCTTAACACTTAGCCTTAAACCGAGTTCCCCTCCAGCCCCGAGCCAGGAGCAGCTCTCCATACCGGGAGAGACTTAGAGCACTGGAGCTATTTCAGCCACATGAAAAGCATCGGAATTGAGATCGCAGCTCAGAGCACACCGGGCGTCCCTTCCACCCTCCAAGGAGCTTTGTATTCTTGCATCTGGTGGCTTGGGACTTTCCTTAGGCAGTGAGCAAGTACATTAAGCAGGTAAGCAGAAGGACCAGCTCTGGACACTGGGCTTTCAAGAGGAAATTTCCTTGATGCCTAACTTGAAGTGACTACTTATAACTTTGCAGGCTGGTAACCAGGGGGTGTAGTTTCTTTGTCGACTCCCTGTTCACTGGTGGTGTTGCTGCTTGTTTTATAAGTTGCGTATGTGTGTGTGTGTGTGGGGGGGGTGGGTGCTGAAAGAATACTGATTGAGCTAAGGATAGTTTTCATTGATACTGATGATGTGAATAACATGCCCACAGCCCAGATATGGTAATCGTGACCTTGAAACTGCGAAGGCCAGCATTACAGTCGGTCGGCTACAGACTGATTCTGGCTGTAAGCTGCGAATTAATCGGGAGAATCGGGGGGCAGAGCAAAGCTATAACACTAGTCTCTTGGTTTACCTAAAAGCAAATTGTTGCCAGAGTCGTTGCACTGTGCAAGTTTTGAATGTTTAGAATGCTTATCTCCTTTAAGTGCCAGGCTGGTCTCGGTGATAAAGTTCTGTCAATGTTGTGAGTGTGTAGATAGAAGCATCTTTGTTTTTTGTTTGTTTGTTTTTTCCTGTACCTTGCAGGGTAGAGGGCAGCACTCACTGTCTCCCTGCCTATGTGAGCACTGGATTTCAAGGCTTGGGATGGTGAAGAGTGCGCCCCCCTCCCTGCCCCGGCATATTTAAGGTGGAGTGAATAAGGAGTTAGCCAGTTCAGACAGCTGAACATCTTTCTACACCCTTCTCAGGAATTATTTTTAGCTGCAGGACTGAAGATAATTCCCTTTGAGATGGAGCTTTACCCATTCACTTGACCTTTAAAAAGAACAAACAAAGCTCTTCTATCCAAATATTGATTTTCCTCTGAATCTCTTCTTATTAAATTAGTGATATTAATGTTAGCCAATTTTTAGTAAGTCAGAGTTTTTTTTTTTATTTAGAAGTTCGATATTAGGTGCTGCCCAATTGAAACCAAACGGTGGTATCATTGCACATGACTCAGCATAGAAACCATTAAGAGCCCCCAGCGACTCACGGAACCGCCAGGAAAACTCAACTGTGCTCAGCTGGCAAGCGTTTCCATTATACTATACGCTTTGTAAAAGTCGATATATGCCTTGTCAAACTTTCACGGTTCCCAAATTTTAGCCAGAGCCAGGAGACAGACACAGTAATTGAGAACTACAAAGAGGACGTCTTTGGATGAAAGCAGTGCTCCCGGTGGGAGTGGAGTGCACATCGAAGGCAGAAGCTTTCTCTCTGGGTCCCGAGAGGAAGCAAACAAGGGAAGGTGCATATTCCACTCTACATCCCCATTGGAGGTGAACGCAGGGCCGGGGAGACAGCCAGGGAACACTGTCTATTTTTATTCATCAGTGTGCTTTGCCCTGATTTCTCGGCAAATAATGAGGACAGCAGGAACCGCTGCTGAACTGATTTACACAAATGTGCCTGTTTGTGAGGAGCGAGAGCTGGGAGCTGACCAACTTTCTATAGACGTCTCTATCGAAGATTGACATGAATGTTAAGAAGAGATTTGTATGCAAATGAGAATGTAACAAAACTACACCAGAGACAAGGCTCATCCATCTGTTAGGCTCAAAGTTTTCCCCAAAACACTGCCGTCTAGTAGCTGGTGCTATCCATCAGTCAGTGATAAAACAAAATCAGCTTATTTAAAAAAAATAATAATCAATGCAGCATAAATAACACAACCATTTACTGCTTTGTGTTTTTCTTTTTACATCTCAACCTGCTATTTTAGTAACATAAAGAAATTTCCCAATTCCCGTGTTTTAAATCAATGTACAACTTTTTTCAAGTTCCCAAGTGACAGTGAACTTCAGTTGTACATGCACAGATGACACTATCCTGAGATATTTAAGGTCCTATGAGAATTAATGCTTGGCATGTCTTCTATTAGCTTTTGAGGAATGGAGACGTGAAAAATTAAGTCACTGAGCTTTACATTGTGGAATCGAGCTGTGTGCCCTAGATCCCCAAATTAAAAATCCTTCATTTCTCTTTGACACCAAAGGAAACAGCAATCTATTTGAAACGTATCATAGAGCGAAATGCAACCCTGGCTGTTCAATTTCTTGTTGCTATTTAATTTTTAACCACATTGAAATAATTCTACCTATACCCTTATGCATTGAGGTTATATTTATGTATTACCAAAACATTCAGGTGAAGCATTTTAAAAAGTTTAATTGTAGCTGGGTGTGATGGCACAGGTCTGTAATCACAGTATTTGGGAGGCTGAGACAGGAGGATCACAGGTTTGAGGCCAGCCTCAGCAATCTAGTGAGACCCTCTGCAACTTAAATAGATCCTGTTTCAAAATAAAAAACACTGGGGATGTAGCTTGGAGGTAGAATGCCCCTGGGTTTCAATCCTCAGTACCAACCAACCAACCAACCAAACAAACAAAAAAGGGCTATTGTTTTCATGTACTTAGCTGCAAAAACTATTTGGACACACTAATTATAGAGGTTTAAAAATATGCAAATTTTAAACTTCATATAACTGAGCCTAAGATTTTGAAGATCTAAGAAGAAAAGCTCTAAGTTTTTCACAGAGTTCTTGTCAGATCTTTTATGTTTACAGGTGTTGAGGAACATCACCACACCAGTTCTTCTCTGTACCTAAGGCTTCAGATCACTACTGCCCTCACAAGTCATTAGTTGTGGACAATGGCAATAAATCAATACAAATGTGCCTCATGCTTTATAGTTCACAGGCCTTTCCAGCAGCATTATGTCATTTTGAATCTTACCAAAACTTGTGAAGCAGATAAAGCTTTTTTTCCCTTTGTTTTATATTTATTTATTTATTTATGAATGAAGTAGATGCTGGGTATTCTTTTTAATTTTTTATATACTTTTTTTTGTGGTACTGGGGATGGAATCCAGGGGCATTCTACTTCCGAGCTCCAGTCCCAGCCCTATTTTTTATTCTTTATTTTGAAACAGGGTCTCACTAAGTTGTGGAGGGCTTCACTAGGTAGCTGAGGCTGGCCGCAAACCCGGATCCTCTGGTCTCAGCCTCCCAAGTGCTGGGATTACAAGCGTGCGCCACCACGCCCAGCTCTTTTTATATACTTCTATTGGTGCATTATAGTCTCACATCATTATGGAATTCATAGGGATAGTGATATTCATGCACACAGCACTTGGTGGGCTTTCCCCCGCTCCCTCCCTAGCAGATAAAATTTAATGAAGAGGAAATGGGCCTAGAAACATTGAGCAACATTGCCCAGATTGCTAAGGATTTGTGGCAAAGGCCAACACTGCTCCTGCGTCATTTACTCACATGTTAAGCCATATGCTTAAACCAGTCAACACAGTCAACCTATTTTATAGTTTGGGTTTAGAACACAGCATTTGTGTGTGTGTGTGTGTGTGTGTGTGTGTGTGTGTGTGTGTGTGTGTATGCACTGGGGATTGAATCCAGGGGCATTTTACCTTTGAGCTACACTCCCAGCTCTTTATTTATTTATTTTTATTTTGAAACAGGGTCTTGCTAAATTGCTGAGGCTGGCCTTGAACCTGAGATCTTTCTGTTTCAGCCTCCAAAGTAAAGTACTGGGATTATGGGCATGCGCCACTGTGCCTGGCTAAATGTGGCACCTTTTTTTTTTTTTGTACTGGGGATTGAACCCAGAGACCTTCTACCTCTGAGCTACACCCCCAGCTCTATTTTTAATTTTTATTTTGAAACAGGTTCTCACTAAATTGCTAAGGCTGGCCTTACACCTGTGATCCTCCTGTTTTAGCCTCTCAAGTACTGGGATTACAGGTATATACCACCATGCCCAGATCACACAACACACTTTGCTTTATGGTGCTGGGGATAGAACCCAGGGACATTCTACCTCTCAGCTACACCCCAGCCCTATTTTATTGTTAATCTGTTTTAAAACAGAAACAGAATCTGTTTTGAAACAGAATCTCATTAAGTTGTGGAAGGCCTCCTTCTAAATTGCTGAGGCTGGCCTCAAACCTGTGTTCCTCCTGTCTCAGCTTCCCAAGTACTGGGATTATAAGCATGTGCTACCATTCCCAGCCTCACAGCACATTTTTTTGTGTGTGGTACTGGGAATTGAACCCAGGGGCATTCTACCTCCGAGATACACCCCCAGCCCTATTTTTTATTCTTTCTTTTTTGAAACAGGGTCTCACTAAGTTGTGGAGAGTCTCACTAAATAGCTGAGGCTATCGGCAAACCTGGATCCTCCAGTCTCAGCCTCCCAAGTACTGGGATTACAAGCATGCACCACCACTCCCAGCTTCACAGCACATTTTAAATTCAATGAATGTTTAAATTTTCATTTGGTTCTGTCAACATTTAACAGATGAAGCTATTGAAAACAGACCTGACCCAGGCTACAATTCCTTGTTCCTTCAGCCCCAGTAAAAATGTAGCCTATGTCCCCAAATATGCTGCAGTCACAGTGCTCTAAATCAGTTCTCATGTGTGGAAACAAAGGGAGAGTCCTTTGGGAATACAGCACTCTGACATCTTCGAGATACAGCATGAGCACGGAAGTCCTGCTTGCCTTCTGAGACCCTTGAAAGAAGAGAAGACAGAGCCTGCACTCCATATGAGGCACCAGCAGAGGGCCTGGGGAACACACAGAATGGGGAGATGCAGCCCAGGTCCTCGGAGCATCTCCCTGGTTGCTGGGAGAATAGACACGTGCACAGCAGGGACATGGGATAGGCCATTTCTCTTTGGGTGTTCAACCAAGAGCAGGTGCTCCCAGAGGACTGACAAGCTGCCCCGGTGACAATGAATTCAGATGAGAAGTTCAGTTTCAAGTGGAGAGCCGTGGAGGCCTGAACAAAGGGGTTTTATTCCCACCACCTCTTTGCTTTGCTGCTGTTGGCAGAGGGTCAGGAGGGCAGGGAAGGAGATGATAGGGCCTTTCAAGTTGCTGATCTCCTATCATGAGCATCAGGGGCCAGGCATCTCACCATTTCTCCTTCTGAATGATTTATCAGGGCCCTCTAGTGTTCCCTTCTCCCGGAGGCCTTCGGAAGGAGGGTCTCCAAGTAACTCCGGAAACTGACACTGAAAGAATATAGGGCCCCTGTAAGGGGTGACCGCCCCGTTGAATCATGAGTTACATTCTAATTTATCAAGACCAAGAATCTGAAAGCTGCCACCTCTAACAGCTTCTTACTTATTTTTTTAGGGCTAAGACGCGTGAATATGTCGAAACAGCCAGTTTCCAATGTCAGAGCCATCCAGGTAAGTAGGCATATTTGTGTTTTAACATCAGCTCTGTGACTTCTAGGCCGATTGCTTAATAAGTCATAATTCCTGCAATTGTTCCCCCTAACTGATGTGAAGAAAGTTCCTCTTGAGAAGACAGTGAGGTACAATCGAGAAAGGTATCAGGTCGATAAGGTACAACTGAGAAAAGAGAAGCTATTTTTGTTTAATTGTTTACATTGTAAGACAGTCTATTTATGAATGAGAGAAATAATTGTTTTCTATTAAAAATGTAGTGTGTTCAAAATAACCTAGTGTATGCTTTATGAAGAACTAGGAGGATCAATGATAAGGAGAAAAAATGCTGATTGCCTTGATTTGATCAGTGTACATTGTATACATGTATTAAAATATACTGGCTAGGCACAGTGGTGCAATCTGTAATCCCAGTACTTGGGAGGCTAAGACAGGAAGATTGCAGGTTCGAGGCCAGCACATGGTATACAGTAAGACCCTGCTTCAAAATAAAAAATTACAAGGGCTGGGGTGTAGCTTAAAGGTAGACTGTCCCTGGGTTTAATCACCAGTACTCCATAAATATGTTACTTTCAAACTGTTGCATGTTTTTTATTGAAGGAGAATACAATGTTCAATTTCCATTTTTATATCCAATTGACAATTGATACCTGGCTATATCAGTGGGTCACAGTTGGTTGACCCATCTGTTCTAAATTCATCTTTTAGGGCTGGGTGTGTAGTTCAGTGGTAGAACATGGGTTTAATATGTGAGAGGTCCTAGATTCAATCCCCAGCATGAACAATAATAAAAAGACCTTGCTCTTGTGTGTGTGTGTGTGTGTGTGTGTGTATGGTATTGGGGATTGAACCCAGGGACATTCTACCTCTAAGATATACCCCCAGGTATTGCACCCCCAGGCATATTTTATTTTGAAACAGGGTCTTGCTAAGTTGTTGAGGGTCTCACTAAGTTGCTGAGATGGTCCTTGAACCTGCAATCTTCTTGTCTCAGCCTCCCAAGTACAGACATACATTACTGTATTGGGCTTAAAATACCTCTTTCTTAGTCTGTGCAGTGGCAAATGCATGTAATTCCAGTACTTGGGAGGCTGAGACAGGAGAATTACAGGTTCAAGGACAGCCTCAGCAATGTAGTGAGACTCTCAGCAACGTAGTAAGACCCTGTTTCAAAACAAAAAGTAAAATAGGGCTGGAGGTGTAGCTCAGAGGTAGAACGCCCCTGGGTTCAATCGCTAGTACAACAAAACAAAACAACCTCTTTCTTTAAATAATACCTTTTTGTAGTCAAGTGTTTTTCTCAGGCTTTGGGTATTTATGTTTTAAAGTCCATATGCTATTAGTTCTCATGTTATCCCAGTGAAAAATTCTTTGGTTATTTGAACTGACTTAAGTGTCACCCACAATAAACAGGAGAGGGAAGCAGGCATTTTGAAACAAAAATACAATTATGAAAATAACTTTCGGTATTTGTTTTGACCCAATACTTAAATTTGTTATTTCTCTTCAGGCTTCTGCCTGTCCCGTGGCTCCCACCCTGAGACTCCGGGTACAATGCTTTCTTATAAAATTTCATCTTTTCCTTTCCATCAGCATGGAGCCTAGCTGGGCTTTCTCCAGAGGAACATTTGTTTTTTCTTCCAGGACTTTTTCTGAATACTGCAGGCTGTGTGGCGGTTCCAGAGTAC
Organism: Graphiurus murinus; assembly: GCA_004027655.1. Classification (NCBI taxonomy): domain Eukaryota; kingdom Metazoa; phylum Chordata; class Mammalia; order Rodentia; family Gliridae; genus Graphiurus; species Graphiurus murinus. Next base: position 40,639 of record PVLC010003763.1, read on the forward strand.
GTTAGCTCTGACGCACCATCTCAGCATAAACACAAACACAAAGGGTTGCCTGTGTTCTGGAGGGGCGCGTGTGTGGCCGGGCTGTGAGCGCGTCATGGAGGGTTTTAGAAATCCTAGTGCACACCGGAGGTAGAGGTGGGGGGAGGGACAGATCTTTACTTGTCATGATTAATGCATATCCTGAAGTTGATGGGTTTCTTAAGTGGCAGGATGTGTAACAACCCCTGGAAACTGTCACTGAGCAAGCCACCGAGGGGGGCCCGTGCCTTTGGCAAGGTTCCATTCTTAGCCCTCGAGTGCCTCCCTAGTGAGTCTCTGACATATCTTGACAGTGGCAGTTGAAATTATTTTTGTCTCCCAGACTTATGGCCATCCTAGAGCTGTTGACTCTTCTCTTTCATCCCGTGTGTAAGCCAGGCAGGAACACGGACTCTGAAATCAGATTGCTGGTATCCTTAATCTCTCTCCTGCTGGTGTAGGATTGTGAGAAAATTATTTTCTCCTGCTTTACCTCACCATGCCTCTATTCCCACATCTGGAAAATGGAGATAATAATAGTATTCACCATCTAGGGCCACATGTATAAGATGCTAAAAACAGCATCGTAAATACTGATTGGTGACCCATCATTATTATAGTTCTGGGCATTCAGGAATGCTTTATGTCAGAATTATGAGAAACAATACCATTTGACTATTGTGTTTAAATCTCATGAAGTACTGCTGAACATAAAAATCACCTTTTTATTTTAGCCAGGAAAGCCTGTAATTCCAGTACTTGGGAAGCTGAGAAAGGAGGATCTCGGGCTCAAGGCTAGCCTTGGCTTTTTAGCAAAACCTTCAGCAACTTAGTGAGATCCTGTTTCCAAAGAAAAAATAAAAAGGGCTGGGAGTGTAGCTCAGAGGTAGAAGCCCCCTGGGTTCCATCCTCAGCACCAAAAAAACTTTTTCCTTTTTATTTTTCAGGACACAAAAATATAGTCTTCTCTCGGGCTGCTTTTGCTTCTCTTCCTTTTAAAGCTGAAAGCATGTTGAATCTTCTGCCTTACTGATCTCTGGCCTCACTCAACTCCACACTGAAAATTCACTAGCATTTTATTTACTAATTTTGACCTTGATATATTTTTAGATCTGTAATATTTAAAAAGCTTCTATTGACTAGTCTCCATAGCTCTTATTATGCTGCATTACAAAAAAAATCCATTCACTTTACCAACAAGGGCAATACAGTGGTTCCTTATAGATGTGGTGTTGCTTCTCTTGCTCTATTTTATGCCACATGAAAAGCCCAATTGAATGCACCTTCACATGAAATATTATTTCTTGTGGCTAAATAGGATCAGCACTATCTGATATTTTCCTATCAGCTTTGCATTAGCCTTAAGTAGAGTACATTAAATAAAACATGAAAATGGTTACATTATACAAAATGGTTTATAGTAGGAACATTATCTAGGTTACAGTCCTCTCTGGAACAAACAGAAACCCTGATGGATAAGGGAGTACCCTCATTGTGGAAATGCCACTTAAAGGTCTTAAACGTTCTACTCAATACAATCCAGTCACTTCTTTTTATTAGAACCTTATGTCCAACCTAGTTCAATGGTCCATTCTTGGGTGCAGAATATTTGTCAGGCTCTGTACTAAGTGTAGGACATACAAAAATGAATTGTTTACTGGTTCCTGCATTTGGGGAGCTCATAGACCCCTGTACTCACTTGCTACATGACTTTGGGTAAGTTGTCTATCCTCTTTGTGCCTCAGTTTCCTCATCTGTCAAGAAGGGAAATAATAACAATGCCTACTTCAGGGTTTCTATGAAGGTAAAATGAATTTAATACATGTAAATGCTTAGACCAGTGCCTGGATCATTGTAATCGATTAATAAATAGCTGTTATGATCAATCATTAACAGTATCATCTAGTTCAACAGTGTTTAAAATGGGTCCCTTGGAATGCCAGTTATATGGGATGTCATTAATCAAATTAAACATTTTCATAATTAATTGTTTGGGAAAATTTTTCAAGATTCCACAAGTTGCTAATGACATCATGTTTTTTCCATGACAGCAGTAACATATGCAATGTTTTCTAAATGTATCAGACTTTTTCAATGAGAATCTTGCAGGATAGTGTTTGGCAGTGAAAACTTCGAGAAACAAGGACTTGTATCTCTGTTTTGTCTAGCTTGGGTGAACTTAAGCCACTTTCAGCCATATTAGTAACAGGCAGGTATTTCAGGAGTGGAGTTACTGCACCAATATGTGTCAGAAAACATGGAGTCAGTTACAAACCTCTGTGACCTTAGCTCATCCTTGGTTTACCTTTCTATAAAATAGGGACAATATACTATTTAATAGGGTTAGTAAACAAAATAGTGTATGGCAAGAACCTGGCTTTATAGTCCACAGATTCCTTAAGACTCAAATAATAGCCTTAAGAGATGGCTATTCAAACTGTCTGAGTAATGCATTGAATAGCCTTGCTTTCTCTTCAAGTGGCTCCATCTCCTCCAGGTACTAGAATAATAGGGAGGCCAGAACTAGACTGAAAGTGAAGAATAGATGGTCTTTGAATGGTAAGAGGATTCTAAGTGTACTCTTTTTTTCCCATTGTATTAACTGAATCTCAGCCAGGAGTGTAAAAACATCTGGAAGGAAATCAGTTGATTCTTCCATAGCCTGGACAGGACTTCTGTCTCTTAAACATGATAAAGTTCTATCCCAGCGGTTGGCAAATCTTTTCTGCAAGGAGACAGATAGCAAATATTTTAGGCTTTGGTGTTTGGTCCATTCCAACCACTCAACTTTGCTATTATACCAAAGCAGCCATGGCCAATACGAACATGAATGAACATGGCTGTGTTCCAATGACATTTTATTTGTAAAATAGGTGGTGGGTTCCATTTGGCCCATGCATTAGAGTTTGCCAAGCTCAGTACTTGACTCTCCAAGCTGTTTTTTCCATCCCACTGTTGACAGGAACAGAGCTGTGACCAAGGTAACACCAGCACATTGAGTACACTGGGTCCATTCCCTTCTCACGAAAGAATTTGACATGACAGCTGGTGGGGAAAGCTAGAGCCGCCAGGAAATCTAATCCCATCAGTGATCTGCTTCGTGACTTTCTCTAATGAGACCAAGTGACACCAGTCACTGGCAGCACCTACCTGTCCTTCCTCTTCCTCCTGAACACACCCATTTGGGAACCATCACAGGCTTCCCCAGGGCCTCCACTCATGCAAGTCAATCTTCTCTGGGGTGTCACTGGATCTTTCTCTCCACCCTCGATCAAAGTAAGCTATTATCTATAATTTGTCCTCTCTCATGAGATCTGAGAGCTTCATGGTGGGCCAGAAAAGAGTCCTGTGCCCTCATTTAGCTCCATGATGTGATTTCACCCTCCTGGACCTCCTGATCTGTAAAGGGCAGTGGTGGGGGGGGGGGTGTTAAATAACCTCTAAGCCTCTGACCAGCTTCTATAGCCTGTGAATTTCTTGAGAATAACTTTTAAGGTTTATTATTAGGATGACAATAAGGACTGCAAAATCCTGTTGCACTGTGCACTTAGCACAGTGCAATAGGATTCCCATTGGCCATAAACTTAGGGGTGGAGAAGTGAAATAGGCACCAAGGGTCACATGGCTCGTAAGCAGTCATGTCCAGATCTGGACTCAGTCGTTCAGTCTGATCCCAAAACACATGTTTGGAACCACTCTGCCAGGTTGTCCAGCCTTGCCGCTTACCATCCCCACCCTTGGCACAGAGCACAAGGCTGGAAGAGTGGCTGTAGATGATCTCAGGGTAAGTGCCAAGGCTACCTGAGGGACAATTACCATTTTATGGCTGCAGGATGCCTGCCTCCCTTTTAAAGAACACAACCGACCTTCAGAATTAGCGTCGGTATTTCAGTGAAGAAGCTAATAGCCTACTCCAATGAAAGATGGATTAAAAGCAAGTTGATTTACAGTAAAAATATAAAGAGTCTCAATGACAAGCACTGTCTAGAAATACAAGCAACCATGGCTGCTGAATTGCTACCTCTGGCTTCATCGACTTAAGCTGCTTGTGAAGCTAACTCTAACTCTTTGGTCATACAGTCCAAGGAAGGATTGTATGAGCCTTGCATTGTTAGATGATGTGTGGCTTCTAACTATGAGAAGTTTTCCATTGCTACCCTGGCAACATGTACAGCAGAATATATATATATATGTACTGGGGATTGAACCCAGGGGCATTCTGCCTCTGAGCTACACCTTCTATTTAGGGTCTCTCCAAATTGCTGAGGCTGGTCTGGAACCTGCGATCTTCCTGCCTTAGCCTCCCAAGTGCTAGGATGACAGGCATGTGCCACTATGCCTGGCTAGAACAGAAGATTTTGGTTTAGCACTTCTTTCCTTCCCCACCCATTATCGTTGTTCTACCATTCTCCACTGCCCAGGCATAAAATCCCCTTGGAAGAAGGAAGCAATCTCTGTGGAAGCCAAAAATATATACAAAAGTCCAAGGATACGACAGTCCTTGGTACAAAAGAACAGACTATTAATCCAATACACTAAGTTAAAATTATCATAATGATACATGGCTTCCTTCAATATTGCATTTAAACTGAAAACCAAATAATAACTTTCATTTGCCATTTGTTTTAATGGAGTGCCGATGTCTCATCTTTGATCATAGATCTACTGTTTCCTGTTTACATAAACCACTATAAAACATTGTTTATGATTGCCAGTGTTGGCTTCTTTAAAGGGTAGCAAGAACTCGAATACAGAGGTTTGACTCAAGTGGGTTTGGTGTTACTTCAGCTAATGCTCTGACCAGGGCTCCATACTTGTGATATGAGACAGGCAGGCAGGCATACACAGGCTAAAAGATGTCAGTTTTTGATGCTGACATTTACAAGTACTTCAGAAATACAACCTGCCCCCGACCAATTGTGCACATTATCTTAATAGCTGTACAGTACATTCTTGAAATATGCTTTTCCCTGGATGACGGGACTACAGTTGAGTCATTCAGGAAATTACTGAAGAGAACACAAAGTGTTGAGAACAGAGAAAAAAAGAAAACCTTTCAGTATGAAACATCACGGGTGAAGAACACTGGCTGAGTGGGAGTTTCTCCAAATTGTGTTGAGTAGGGAAATTTTGTATGTTTTGAATCTACCCCACATTTCAAGAATCCCTAAGCAGTTATGCATTCTAGTGATAATGAATTTTACTTTTAAAATAAGCTGACTATATTTTAGTTGATAGATGTGTGTGTGTGTGTGTGTGTGTGTGTGTGTGTGTGTGTTTATGTATACAGGCACACATGTGCCTACCTGTCTCTCTTATTTTAGGATGATATATCAGAAAGGAATCTCATTTCTTAATCAGAAAACACAGCTCTTTTTGCAAGTCTCTTGTAAAGATGCTATAATTTCAAAATGTCATATCCTCCTCTGTTCAGAGAGGGATAGGACGGTGAGAATAGGAAAGCATGGAAAGAAATACTGCAAAACACAACCTAAAGAATTTCCTCTGCCTGGGCCCTGGGAGAATGGCATGGGGCAGGCTATAGATTCTGGCAGGAACTGCTGGGGACCTTTGAAAACTGAAGATAGAATCAGTATGCATGTGTGTGTGTGTAGGGGGGTATCCTAAACAAATATGCAATGTTCACTGTGAGTAATCAAACTCACAGTGGGTTCAGAAAAGGAGACAGAGTGGGGACAAAAAGGGTGGGGGACAAAGGATAACAATGGCCTTGGAAAGTAAAATTCAATAGGAATTGTCAGTACCCAGGGGCTAGCAGCTATCAGAATCCAACCCACTGGGGAAAGAAGATGTCATTCCATTGTGAGCCACGCAGGAGTGGCGTAGAGGGAATATTGTTTCCAGAATCCTCTTGGCTCAAAGCCTGGAGCCAAGAGAGGAGAACAATACAAATAATTAAGGGAGTGGTGGAATTAACTTACAGGGAATTCTTCTACTTTTCTTCACCTGGTGAGATCAAGGGTAGTATTAATTTCACATCAGATAAGTCTTCTATCAGGGAACTGTATCCTGTTTGGGCAAAAGATGATCTAGTAGATTTTTTTTTCCATTCCCAACTTGGAGGATGTAACAAATTATGTATAGCTTGGGAAAGTGATGTGCCTGGTCGGCTGCATCAGAGATGTATTTGAAAAACATCTAAATGAGTAAATGCAAGGAGGAAAAGAAATACAAAGGGTCACATTATAGAAAAAAGCAAACAAAATGAGGCCGCTTCCTTCACGTTTATACAGGATCTATATAGAGAAGGAAGTCCAACCTTATATTGATTCTGGCCATTGACGTTAAGTTTGTTCTGGTTTGTTTATTCTTTCATAAAAGATGGAGCTTATATTTGAAACCCAACTTAAGTAGCAAATGCTATACCCAACTTGCGGGTGGAAACAGTGAGTAATCAAACAGGTATTTTATTTGCATTCAAGCACAGGGCAAGTCAGTGAAAAAGACAAGACTATGTCCTACTTCTCTGGCCAAGGAAATAAGAACAGAGACCTACAGGTCTATATTTCAAGTTATAAGGAATTTTCCTTATGCCTATAATTTGTCACTCAAATGTCACTGTCCTACAATCATATTAATGATACAGCTCTAATCGTCTTATTACTAGTGTGATACCCGCAACAGTTGACAAAGAACTCCTCTCCCCTCCCTCATCGGTGAACGGTAATGATTGGACATTCCACATGTTTTCAGGCGACTTTCATTCCTGTCAATATTTGCTGCCATAAAGACCATTTAGGTTCCTGGTTTCTTGAGTGATGCCTTAAAGAAGAAAATGTGTCAAGTCAGTGTGAGTTAATGGCTCATGTTGTAAAGTGGCTTTTCTCTGGCACCTATTCAGGAATTAGCCATTTTTTTGTGTGCCCCTTTTGAAAGGTTGCTCTCAAATGAAAGGTGCAATTTCGAACTGGTTTGGTAGAGTGAAAAGGTCTGACTCTAAAGTCAGGCAGCTGCGATATGGAATCCTGGCTTTTGCTTCTACTATTTGTGCGACTTTGTGCAAATTATCTAACTCAGTTTCCTCATTATTAAAACAAAAATTAAATACTAATCTCAGAAGAATGTCACAAGGATGTAGGTATTTGAACCCCCAGCCTTTGCCTGTTTTATATTTTAAATGTCCTTAGGATATTTTATTTTATGGTTCTGGAGATGGAACTCAGGGACATTCTGCCTCTGAGCTACACCTCCAGCTCTATTTTACTCTTTTATCTTGAAACAGGGTCTCACTAAGTTGCTGAGGGCCTCGCTAAGTTGCTGAGGCTGTCCTCAAATCTGTGATCCTCCTGCCTCAGTCTCCCAAGTACTGGGATTACAAGCATGTGCTACCACACCCGGCTAGGATATTTTATTTGAAGGGAGGATTTCATGATTGAGAGGTCTGAAAAGTCTGGTGTGGTGGTGCACACCAGTAATCCTAGCGATTCAGAAGGCTAAGTCAGGAGGATGGCAAGTTCGAAGCCAGCTTGTCCAAGTCAGGGAGATCCTGTCTCAACATAAAAATTCAAAAGGACTGGGGATGTAATTAAGTGGTAGAGTTCCCTTGGGTTCAGTACCTAGCACTGCAAAAAAAAAAAAAAAAAATTGAAAACCACTGATATAGCCTAATATTCCTATCACAAATGAAGACAATGAGGCCCAGAGCAGCTGTCACTTTTGCAACTGCAAAGAATCTATAGCAGCCAGGCATGGTGGTACACACTTATAATCCCAGGACTTGGGAGGCTGAGATAGCAGGATCACAGGTTCGTGGCCAGCCTCAGCTACTTAGTGAGGCCTTCTGCAACTTAATAAGACCCTGTTTCAAAATAGGGCTGGGGGTATAGCTAGGAGGTAGAATGCCTCTGGGTTCAATTCCCAGTACCGAAAAAAAAAATCTATAGCAACTCCTAGCACTGTTTACTGAAAATTGCCCATAAACCACAGAGAAGCTATTTGAATTTTAAAAATTAATCCCCAACAGGAAAGGGTGTTCATCCCATAGCATGTGCTTTACCCTAGTCTATCATGATGGGTGCCCTTTACATGTTCCCTTACTGAAAACTACAACCGACTACAGAGAACATATACTTGATTAAATGGGTTATCTTAGCAATCAAGTCTTTCAAAAACAATATGTTAACCCAAGCTTGCCATTAGGAAGATTCCCCTGTATTTAGATGCTTAATAAGTGGGTTGGGGTGGGTGGTAATCTAACACAACTTTTATTTATTTGTTTATTTATTTATTTGGTTCTAAGGATTGAACCTAGGGGCCTTCTACCTCTGAGCTATATCCCCATCCCTATTTTCTATATTTTATTTTGAAACAGAGCCTTGCTAAATTGCTGAGGCTGGTCTTAAGCCTGCGATCCTTCTGTCTCAGCCTCCCAAATAGTGGGATTACAGGTGTGTGACACTGCTCCTGGCCTAACTAAACTTTTGATTAACCTTCTCACAAACAGTCCTTTTATTGACTTTCCCCCTTTTTTGTCTAAACTGTAGTGATAGAATTAGTCTACTGGTCCAATATAGATCATCTTCTTTGAGTTTTATTTACATTGTTTTAATCTTATTTCTAGTCTCTATGATATTTCACCCAGTCTAAATACTGTTAACTGTAAAATACCTTTATTTTATTTATTTTCTGGTTTTGGTGATCCTGGAGATCAAGCCCGGAGCCTCATGCACGCTAAGTGGGTGCTCTACCACTCAGCTACCTCCCCAGCAGATACAATTATTTTATATCCCGCCAAGAAATAAAGAAAGCATGCCATTAAAATTGTGAGATCCAGCCAAATGCAGTGGTGTGTGCCTCTAATCCCAGCTATTCAGGACCTGAGACAGGAAGATTGCTTGAGCTCAGGAGTTGGAGACAAGCCCGGGCAATATAGTAAGACCTTGTCTCAAAATAAATTGTAAGATACCATTGATTGTAAAACACATTATGATTTCAAAGATATTAAAAGAGGTACATCTTGGTATTCATGGACTGTGGCTCCATATATGCCACTGTGTAAAACCTATCTTTCCCCCTGTTTTATGCTCCTGTCTTATAATACCTACTCATCAAAAAGACTTCTTACATAGGAATGACACCACAATGACGTCTCTTTTAGTCTGCCACAAACACTTTGGATCTGTTTCTTTTCTGTAGAATCTGTAGCATTATTCTAGTAGGGAGGGGAACTCCCTGATAGGAAAAGTACTTCCTGCTCTCCATGGGAGCAGAACATGGACCTGCCCTATTGTGTGAATGTGGACACTGGGTACCACCTATGTCACAGGTTAATCATTCCCCGGGCAACAGAGCTAATAATAACTGGTTCTGAGTGAACCTTACCACACTTCCTAATAATTTAATTTGGTGTGGTGCCAAAATCATCCAATTTGTGTAATTACAAAATATTTTGCTTCCTTTGCTCAGGCATCATTTTAACTCATAGCATCAAAATGAAATCTCAACTTTTCAAGTCCATGCCTCCAATTACTCATAAAGCAACACTTTCTCTTCAATGGAAAAAAGTTGTGTGTTTTTTTTAAAGAAAGTGTTTAATGCATGTTTTATGTGAGTAATACTACTGAAGACATTTTTGGTCTGCGTTAAATATTTTCACTTTTTGATATGAGATGAAATATGGGCAAAATTCAAATGGACATATTCTCTTTTTGTGTTAAAATTACTGTGTCAACATATCCTTACATGATTTAATGTATAGAGTATTTCATATATATGTATAAACACATAATATATACTATATATATATACACACACCATATATACTATACACATATTGTACTAGGGATTGAACTGAGCGACATTCTACTTCTGGGCTATACCACCAGCCCATTTATTTATTTACTTTTGTTTTGAAACAAGGTCTCACTAAGTTGCTGAGGCTGGTCTCAAACCTGCAATCCTCCTGTCTCAGCCTCCCAAGTACTGGGATTACAGGTGTGCACCATCACCCCTGACACATTTCATGTTTATGAGAAGTTATTTTGTGTTTACCACCGATGGCGATTAATATGGTATCTTAATAAGAGACAAGAATCAGTGACTTGTGATACAAAGAGAACTTGACTTTCCAGTTCTCTCTTCACTGACTCACACAAGAATGTGTTGGGAAGAAGATCAATTTGAAAAACCTAAGGTGGTGCTGCCACTGGCAGGATGCTATGGGAAGGAGGCGGTGGCTTAGGAGGTATAAATGCCCCCATCACCATGGTAAATTTGAGGGCGCCCGAAGGCGGGCTAGGCATGGGATGGCTTCTACAGGAGCATTTTCCTCCTTTCCTATGGTTATGTGTTCTTTCCTCATCCCCGAGAGAGAAAACTAACATGCACCACAGGAGGGCAACCGCCACAACAAACTGTCTTCAGATTCTTGCACTCAGGAAGGAATTGTAAAAATCACGGCACAAATGTAAGGATGAATACCAGAAATCTATAATAAATGGAAGTCAAATTTTCCTTTGCATATTTCCGTGCTGTCATTACAGCAATTTTCCCTGAGATAAAAAGCTTTGAAGATGTACTTTGGAGACACATTTTTCCTCACAATGATTGCTGTCTCCGACTATCATTGCAATTTCTTACTTTTCTTGAGCTAAATCTACTCTGTTTTCTTTTTTAGGCAAATATCAATATTCCAATGGGAGCCTTTCGGCCAGGAGCTGGGCAACCCCCCAGAAAAAAAGAATGTACTCCTGAAATGGAGGAGGTGAGGAAAACAGCTAGCAAAGCTCAACAGGGTCGGCCTCCTAAATCCTCAGTAAGGGAGGGCAGAGGCCAGCTGCGGTGGTGGGACAGGGAGGGGTGAGAACTGCCTTTCAAGGACTCAACATATACATTTCTGTAGTTGTTTTGTTCAATCAGCCAGGAAATGGTCCCTCTCTTCCCTTCAAACAAATTACCTGGCACAGTTACTTGAAGATTCAGAGCTGACCTTCCATGGGTATTGGGGAGGAGACAGCCCCTTTGGTTGAGTGATAGTCACTATACCGGTAAGTTTTCACTGGGGAGCCTTTATCAAATGGAGGAGGGCATATTTATTACAGCTTCAGATGGGGGATAACTCAAATTAGAGCTCAGGAAGTGAGTGCATTGAATTACTTGTGGGTTCAAATAGAAAAAAACAACAAGCAAGCAAACACTTCAATCTCTGTATGTTTCCTTTGAAAAGACAACTTTGGAGCTGGGAGCAGTGGCGTACATCTGTAATTCCAGTGCTTGGGAGGCTAACACAGGAGGATTGCAGGTTTGAGGTCAGCCTCATCAACTTAGCAAGATCCTGTTTCAAAATAAATAAGAGCTGAGGGTGTAGCTTAGAGGTAGAGCGCCCCCTGGGTTCAATCCTCAGTACACACACACACACACACACACACACACAGAAAAAAAGATAATTTTTCAAGGGAGTACCAAACCTCCACTTCTGTATTTTTTCTTCCTCTAATTCTTCTCCCCCAAACCTGAGTACCTGATTTGCAAAAATGGATGCTAAAATTGATAATGAATCAATAAATAGGGAACAGTTCCCCCCTCAGATGTTTATAATGTTTTTACCCGCATGTTACTTTTTTGCTAAAACCTGGAAGATCTCATTCTGAGAAAAAAAATTTAAGGTTTTGCAGAATTTCATTGGCACAAGACAAGGACAATGGAATTAAATAAAGCCAGAAGGTATAGCAAACTATAGCTTATCTTTTAATACATGTAAAAAGGCTTTTAAACTTTTTACATTTTTGGTATTTATCCCCAAGAATATCTATTACTATTTCACAGTTACCTTAATAAGACTTTATCCTGCATCTAAACTCTTCTCTTGTGAGTATTCTTGATGTGGTTCCAGACGTGGTGGTGCATGATTGTAATCCCAGTACTTGGGAAGCTGAGACAGGAGGATTGCAGGTCTGTGGCCAGCCTCAGCAACTAAGTGAGATCCTCTACAACTTAGTAAGACCCTGTTTCAAAATACAGGGGTGTAGCTCAGAGGTAAAATGCCTCTGGGTTCAATCCTCAGTAAACACACACACACACACACACACACACACACACACACTCCTCTTAGCCAGGTGTAGTGGCACATGCTCTCAGTACTTGGGAGGCTGAGACAGGAGGATCACAGGTTTGAAGCCAACTTCAGCAACTTTAGTGAGACCCTGATTCAAAAACTAAAAAGGGTAGGGGTATACTTCCAAGGCAGAATGCCCCTAGGTTCAATCCCTAGTACTAAAAAAGAAAAGGAAAGAAAAAAAGATAACTCTTGAAAGAAAGAAATGACTATTTGAGTGACATCACCAAGTTCTGGAATTTCAACAACTAAGTCACCTTTAATGAATAAAAGTTTGAAACCAAAAGACCTGACTCTATCCTGTGTGTGTGTGTGTGTGTGTGTGTGTGTGTGTGTGTGTGTGTGTTACTGGGGATTGAACAACCCAGGAGCATTCTACCTCCGAGCTACACCCTTAGTCCTATTTTATTTATTTCAAAACAGGTTCTCACTAAGTTGTGGAGGCTGGCTTTGAACCTACGATCCTCCTGTCTCGGTCTCCCAAGCACTGGGATTACAGGCATGTGCCACCATGCCCAGCTTATTTTTTTTTTTATGTTGAAACAGGGTCTCACTACATTGCTGAGGCTGGCCTCAAACCTGCAATCTCCTGTCTCAGCCTCCCAAGTACTGTGATTACAGGTGTGCACCACCATACCCAGCTCTGCTTTTATGATTATATAATTCCAAGTTCTGGTTCTGCTAACTTGGCTTTCCAGTTAACTGAGCTCTACATCCAGGACTTTGGTCAATTATTTGAGTCCGTTTCTACTAAGTAGCATCTCCTGCATGCCTCAGAGGGTTGCAGTGAGGAAAGAGTCAGTGAACAGGGGATAGTCTAGTAGGGATTTGATAGACAATTGTTCATCATTTAACCTAATTATCCAATAGTCACAAAGGACTCTGGGGCCTATTGTTGTATTCCATAAGAAAGAGACCCGGGGAGGGAGAAGGAAGGCAATGGAATTCTTCCTACATCTCCATTTATTTGGCATTAGATTTTTCTTCCTGTGATGCTTCTTAAGCTGTGTCTGTCGCTCTAGTCATAACATAGCTTGACCCTCTTTTCTCATTAAATTGACTGAAGTCACAAGTGTTTTGGAGGCTTTCATCTTACCTTCCCTTGGTGGCACACATGGCCCTTGGTTCTTCACTGTCCAACTCTGCTTTCCTCCATTCAAATGTCTACCAGAGGAGACTGTGGAAGCACTTTGCTATCACTCTTGCCTTGTTTATTCTAAAATAACCAAGAACTGATCCAGCCTAGTTTGTGAAGTCATACTTTAGAGCCAGATACTTATATGAATGGTCATCCAATTCACAGGATGGAGGGAGTAAGGCACCCAGAGAGATGAAGACACCCCAGGAGTGTTTCTTAAACTGGGATGCACCTTGCTCCTGAGGTTCACTGGGCAGGAGCAAAGTAGAGCTGGGGTTCCTTTACCACACAAGCAGCAGTGACTTCTCAGGACTGGTGGGGTTTCATGGGGGGGGGGGGCACAGGTTCTCGTGCCTCAAGCTCTAGCCTGGACCTCAGAATACAGTCCCACAGAAATAGCATCATCAGGGGAGTGGTCGGGCAGCTCAGCTTGGCTACAAGGTGGGTTAAGTAGGATTTTGTGGGTTATTTCAAGGTCCTAACAACATTTTGTAGAATAGTTTCTGTGAGAAAATGGAGCATAAATTGAAAATAACTTGTACATGCATGTTTATTACTATCATCCAAGTTTGCAAACTCAGAATTGCTTACTGTCATAGATTTGGGGATCAATTGGCTAGCCTTGCATTAAGAAAATTAGGGTATCATGTGTGGATATAAAACCATCTCTGATCAGAAAAGACCACCTGTGTCACGGCCAGCAGATACTCCCTATGAACTCAGGGGGTTTTTGATTCTGATACTCTCTCTGATGTGAAGAAGACGATGTGCCCTAGCAGGAAGAGTCCTGTGAGCACAGGCTGTCTCCGGCTGCCTTGCTGCCAAATCCTCTTAAGCAGAGCTTCTTTTGCACAAGACAGGTAGCTGTTTGCTTAAAGTGATTTGAAGGGTATTGACAAGCCCCCACCAGGCCTCTCAAATCTCTCTTTGGACCAAAGTACCATCACCATTAAGCCACAAGATAACACATTGGAATTTTCTGTTAAATTTTCCCTTTCCAAGATACAAACACATTATTTAACTCTGGTCCAGCCACTTCTTAGCTGTGTGACCTTGGACAAGTTTCTCAGCTCTCTTTGGCCCCGAGTCACCTTGACTGTACGATAGAAATAAGAGTAGTGCCATATTTGTAGGCTTGGTATGAGGCTTAAATGAGTTAGTACATGTAACTTAGAACAGGAAAGTTTGGGGAAAAATCAGTAAGGTATCTGGTAATCAAGAGGGATATAAAAGTAGGATAGCTGGAAAATGATTCATTATTTTGTCAAGTTTTGCAATTACTCTATGACTCCCAAAGCAAGCATATCCCTTCCTAACAGCCATTCCTGAAACCAGGATCTCTGCTGTGGTCTGTAAGGCCACTCCTACACTCTCTTCATACTGGGATTATACGCCTGTAATCCCAGTACTTGGGAGGCTGAGATAGGAGGATCTCAGGTTCAAAGCCAGGCCATATTCCTAGCCAGCCTCAGCAAATTAGTGAGACCCTGTTTCAAAGTAAAAAGACTGGGGGGGGGTAGCTCAGAGGTAGACTCCTCCAGGGTTTGAACTCTAGTACCACAACACACACATACACATATGCCAGTCGTGGTGACATGTGCCTGCAATCCTAGTACTTGGGAGGCTGAGACAGGAGGATCGCAGGTTCACAGTCAGCCTGAGCTACCTAGTGAGGCCCTCCACAACTTAGTGAGACCCTGTTTCAAAATAAAGAATAAAAAAATAGGGCTGGGGGTGTAGCTTAGCAGTAGAATGCACCTGGGTTCAATCCCAATATAATGATGATGATGGTGGTGGTGATGATGATGATGGTGATGAATATCCTCTAAGTTGCTTCTCAAGTCAAACATCTATTTGTGAAAGAAAAAGAAAAGTACTTAGCCAGGTGTGGTGGCACACACTTGTGATTTTGACACTTGGGAGACTGAGACGGGAGGATTGCAAGTTTGAGACCAGCCTCAGCAAAGATCTTGGCAGCTTAACAAGACCCCGTTTCCAAATAAAATAGGGTGTGGGG
Source organism: Graphiurus murinus (assembly GCA_004027655.1). Taxonomy (NCBI): domain Eukaryota; kingdom Metazoa; phylum Chordata; class Mammalia; order Rodentia; family Gliridae; genus Graphiurus; species Graphiurus murinus. The sequence continues at coordinate 55,885 of PVLC010003763.1, forward strand.
TATAGCTCAGAGGTAAAATGCTCCTGAGTTCAACTCCCAGCACCAAAAATATGTACTTAAATGGCCATCGGAAACTCTGCTTGTTCATACCTTAATTTACTATAGTCCTTATAATAACAAATTTATAGAAAAAAATGGAATCAGATTTCCATTATGTTTTTGCAAGATGAGAGAAGATTCAGTTTAAAAAATGCACCACCATTAACTCCCCCTTCCTGAGTCAATATTGTCATGTCAAATTATTAAATCTGCTTACAATTTTCCATTATATGCCACCTTGGCAAATCAAATGTTAAAAGTCTCATTTTGATAAATAAAAAAACCCCACACACACAGTGCATTGAGGTTTTAATAATCCTAAAGGAAGATGCCAAGTATTAAATACTATCATTATTAATCTGCAAGTTTTCGCATCATAAATTTTTGTACGTAGACACCTAAGTACAGACATTGGCATTATACGTTAAATGTACCAATATAGGACATTTTGATGTTATAAAGAGAGTGAATGTGACTTACTGGGGAATTTAACAGAAATAATTGGAAGCATTTTTCTCTTTCATGCTTCTTTATTAAGATCTACCCACCTAACAACCACGGGAACATTTATAAGTGAGGAAACATTTTTCATCTCACTGCTACACATATTAAAAAAAAAGCAATACTTTATAGCCTTGTTAAAGATTCCTTCCTGGTAGTCCAGCAAAGAACATTTTGGAATATCTAGTCCTCCAAGCAGATGTTTTATAGTTTTAATTACTCCTTCTATATCTACATTTGTACATGATGAATGTGTACAAGATGAAAAGCAGCCAATCTCATGGCTCTGTACGTTGACCCCAGGAAACCATTGCCCAGATATTTACAGCAGGTAGAGTCTACATTGAATTACTTTGTCACTTCATGTGGGCGACATGTTAGCTCTTTCATCAGCACCGTACCAGATCCAGAGAAAATGACTATAGGAAAAACCATTAGCCTTTAGTAGAAGAACAGCACCTCAGTATTTTATATGTCTACTCATCCCCTCCAATAAGCAATTTAAAAACAGTTCTATAAAGGACATGTCTACAAAGTAATTTGTCAGGGTTTGGAGAAGCTGGGACATGTTCTTCCTTTAGGTTCTTACCAATATGAGAACTAGACATAGGAGCCAGATGGGGACTGACACACAGCATCAGCTTTAAAACCTGAACGACAGGGCTGTACAGGAGGCAGGATGCAGTTTCTTGTGCTCCCGCCTCCCCTGCAGAGTTGTGTTGCTCACCCAGTTGCTGGCAGAGCAGAGAGAGCTCTGCCGATCTCGCATTGGGGACTATGTTAGTTTGAGATCTCGAAGAAGCAGATCCAAGGATGGGATTAAGCATGCTAAATGCATATTAGAGAGAACAGTTGTGCTGGGCATGGTTCGTGGCCAGCCTCAGTTATTTAGTGAGGCCCTCTACAACTTAGTGAGACCCTGTTTCAAAATAAAAAATAAAATAGGTCTGGGGGTGTAGCTTGGAGATAGAATGCCCCTGGGTTCAATCCCCAGTACAACAAAGAAAAAATAAAAGAAAGGAAAGGAAAGGAAAGGAAAGGAAAGGAAAGGAAAGGAAGGAAGGAAGGAAGGAAGGAAGGAAGGAAGGAAGGAAGGAAAAGAAAGAAAGAAGGAAGGAAGGAAAGAAAGAAAAAGAAAGAGAAAGAAAGAAAATACTTGTAAGGAAAAGTGGCAGGGTGCTGGGGTGCTGCAGGAGGCCCGGGGGGCTGCAGAGAACCCTACTGCAGGGGAAGGCAAGAGAGACAGAGGGGTCAGTGGAAGGCGCACAGCTTCTGTGCTGCTCTCAGGGCAACTTTCCAGCCTAACTTGCTTTTCTGAGGTGTCCCAGTCTCCCAGGACTAGGCCCACCCTAGGATTCCTGCTGCACTCGGTCATTGGTCGCTGGCAGCCGTGGGAAGCGTGACCTCAGCTGGGACGGATGGATTTCCTGGTGAAGCAGCTGGGGCTCGCATCCAATTACACTCCCTGCAGTAATCTGATCCGAGGCGTGTTCTCCTGGCTGCCGCGGTGATCAAATGTTCCTCTAACAGCTTCCTCCCAGGGCCTTGGAGATCAAGTTCTCCCACCTCCAGCAAACAGGAGGAGTGGTCTAACAAGGGACTTTCTTCTGTAGTAATGAGTTGGAGCCAGACATAGCAGCTCATCTTACTGTTTTATAACCACGGTTACATGTGTGTTGGGTTGTGCGTATGTAGAGCTGTGGATTTGTCACTAGGGTACAGTCTCAGGATTAATTAGTTAACAGCAATCATCAAGTGTGCTTGTGCCTCTCTAACCAGCCATTAGAGGAGGAGATACGTACCCCGCCCTCCACCCATGTGGATCCTGCCCTAAAATTATGACAAAAATACAACAGCAGTCAATGATAGGATATTTAAAATATTTCCCAAAGCAGGAGGATGGGGCTGGGCTTCCTCTACCACTCCCTCCCATCCTACCCATTTTCAAAGAGTTTCCTTATGTCCTTTTCAGCTTGTTTAGACTTCCCCCAGATATTTTGGGACTAAAGGCTGGCAGCTGCTGTACCCTCCCCCAAAACCTTGGAAATTCCTGGATGAAGTCATCATTAGAGCCAGCCATACACTAAAGTTACTGGTTTTCTTCTTCTAACTCAATTTTACCAAACTCTAGATATCCAGGTTGCTTCAAGAGCACAAGAGGTAGTCGCTTCGCTAGAATCACACTCTGATAGCCTTCCTTCCTTCCTTCTTACTTTATTTATTTATTTATTTTTAGTGGTTTATGCCCATGAGCTAGAAATCATATATCTTTTTCAGTGAATTGAATTTCTTCTCACGTCTTTTCAGGGAGTTCCTCCCACCTCGGATGAGGAAAAGAAGCCAATTCCAGGAGCAAAGAAACTTCCAGGCCCTGCGGTCAACCTCTCTGAGATCCAGAATATTAAAAGTGAACTGAAATATGTCCCCAAAGCTGAACAGTAGTTGGAAGAAAAAGGGTGAGTGAAAAACTAGCTTCTTTGTCTCAAAACAAAACAAAACAAAACAAAACCCACCATCATAGAATAGTTCAAGAAGCGGGGCATGGTGATGCATACCTGTAATCCTAGTTAGTACTTGAGAGGCTGAGACAGGAGCATCATAGGATTGAGGACAGCTTCAGAAACTTAGTGAGACCCTATTTCAAAATAAAAAAGGGCTGAGAGTGTGGCTCAGAGGAAGAATGTCTCTGGTTCAATCTCCAGTATTACTAAAAATAAATAAATAAATAAATAAATAAATAAATAAATAAATAAATATTAAATGGTTTGAGAAAGCCTCCTGCAGAAGAAATCTAGAATTCCAGAAGTGTTTATTAAGTACCAAAAGCCTTTGATGTGGATCAGTATTTCTGTCTGGTGTAGTTTTCTGGTAAAGAAGCCAAGCTTTTGGGCTAATCTTACTCCATGCCTAGTTGGAAATCCAATGAGGATAACTGCCTGCCAGCACCTTTCTTTCTTTCTTTTTTTTTTTTTTGTGATACTGGGGATTGAACTCAGGGGCATTCTACCTCTGAGCTACACCCCTAGCCATATTTTTTTTTATTATTTATTTTGAAACTGGGTCTCACTAAGTTGCGGAGTGCCTCACTAGGTAGCTGAGGCTGGCTGCGAACCCGGATCCTCCAGTCTCAGCCTCCCAAATGCTGGGATTACAAGCGTGCGCCACCACGCCCGGCTCTGCCAGCACCTTTCTGACTGCCATACCCAGTTGAGGAAGGATGTGGTTAGAAGAGGAAAGACACTTAGGAAAGAGCTTTGAAGAGCCTTTGATCTTGGGGTCCAGGGAACATTCTGTCATTGCATTCCTCAGTTTCCCCACTCATGTGCCCCAAAGAGCAATGAACTATTCCTTTAGCTGGAAGATCAGAAGAGCAAGGAGCTGAACAGGAAAGGGCAGGGACCCAGGAGTTCAGGCGCTGAAAAGAAGTTAGCCAGGGATGTGTGAGGCAGACCAAGAAGACCTGGTAGTAAGTTGGTGTGGCTGAAGCACAGGTAGGTTCAGAACTGTACATGTTGCCCCTGATAAGGTATTCCAAGCAGGCCAGTGACCTTGGTCTCATTTTAATTGATCTGTTCAATAATGATCCCCTGGTGCAGGCTCAGTCCACTTGCTGTCTGCAGACCAGGCTCCTGTCAACTGGTATAGAAATTCTTCCCATGGGAGGATTGTGAAATTAACCTAAGTCATCGCTCTTTCTTCTGTGAGACTGGGAGCAAATCTACCCTTTATCCAACACTACTAAATCCCACTATGCATGCTCTATTACACTTCTTAAGCAGAAGTCTAGAGGAGAGGAATTTATACTGGGAACTTAAAAAAAAGTGTTTGGTTGAATATTCATTCATTCATTCATTCACTTGCCCATTTATTCAACCAATATTTATTGAGTGTCTGCTATGTGCTGCACACTAGGAACTTATTAATCACTTACCATATGCCAGAAACTGTGTGGAGAGCACTATAAGCTGACTGATTTTCCCTAACTACTGTGCATCTTTCCTTCCTTCCTTCCTTCCTTCCTTCCTTCCTTCCTTCCTTCCTTCCTTCCTTCCTTCCTTCCTCCTTCTCCCTTCTTCCTTCTTCCTTCTTCCTTCTTCTTTCTTTCTTTCTTTTACTGGGGATTGAACCCAGGGGCATTGTACCTCCAAGCTATACTCCCAGCCCTATTTTTTATTCTTTATTTTGGAACAGGGTCTCACTAAGTTGCAGAGTGCCTCACTACATAGCTGAGGCTGGCCTCGAACCAGGATCCTCCAGTCTCAGCCTCCCAAATGCTGGGATTACAAGCATGCGCCACCACACCTGGCTTACTGTACATCTTTAAAAGGGAGTCTGCCCTCAAAGTTATACTGCCTGAACCCCTTCCTCTCACCACATCTTACAAATGGATTGCACACTCCCTGTGGGTGTTGGGGTGAGATCTTCTGACCACATGGAGGGCATTGGGGCAGATGGGGCCTTTCCAGGTCTTCTCCTCTAGACAGAATGAAGAACAGAATGTCCTGTGGGACAATCCAATGCATTGTGGCCATATTATTTGTGTCATGCTTGTGTGTGCTTACGAGGGTATTTGCAAATTAATTCTGCAGAAAAGATTTCTTTATAGTCTAGAGAAAGAGGGGAGCTGTTTTGAGTCAAAGTCAAAGAACGGTATCTGGAGATTTTAGCAGTTACATAAAAACCAAAGGAATAAGAATAAAACACAGTGGGTTCACATGTCCATAGAATGAATCCCAGGAACATGGATGGGGACAAGGTGACATGTGAGGGAACTGACCTGACACATGGCTACACACATTTATTATTATTTACGACAGAACGGAACAAACTGATGACTGAGTAGCACACTCCATCCTGCTTGTGTTGTGACACCAAGATGAAATCTTTCATTGAATTTGGGATGAAGCTGCAGAACTTCCTTGTGAGGAAGTCTGGAGAAGGGAAATTAACATTTTGTAATATTTATTATTATCAGCTAAGCAAGGCCATTCAGTTAGACACATGAATTTTTAATGTAAACTTTAAAGGATTTTGCTTTTATGAAATCCATGTTGACCTGAATTTAACCCCAGTTCCAGTTTCAGAAGAAAGTAGTTTTGAGGACTCAAAAGAATGCTGTTTTAAAATGAGCTCACAGAGGACCTTGCAGTGGTTCTTGGCAATGGGGTTGATTCAGTAGCCTTGGATGTTTAGTTCAGGGAACAAGTAACAAAATTAACTCAATAACTATTGACAAGGTACCAGAGTACCTGGAACACGTTTTTGTTACTTCATTTTCTCAGAGAAGACTTTAATGTTTCTTCTCCCCTGTGTTTATCAGTCTTCCGTTGCTGTGACAAAATACTTCAGAAAATCAACCTAGAAGGAGGAAATACTTGTTTTCACATGATTTCAGAGGCTGAAGGCCACATCATCACTTTGGGCCCAAACATTCATGGTAGAAGGGTGTGGTGGGCAAAGCTGCTTATTTCCTGGCAGCCAGGGAGCAAAGGGGGAAAGAGTGAGAGAAGATGAAAAGTCTGGGGACAAAATATACCTCTTAAGGGCATGTCTCCAGTGACCTACTTCCTACAACTAGGCCTTATTTCCTTTTTTAAAAAAATCATACTGGGGATTGAATCCAGGAGGGTTCTACCTCTGAGCTACACTCCTAGCCCTATATTATATTATATTATTTTATTTTTTTGTGGTACTGGGGATAGAATCCAGAGGCATTCTACCTCTGAGCTACACCCCAGCCCTATTTTTATTCTTTATTGAAACAGGGTCTCACTAAGTTGTAGAGTGCCTCACTAAGTAGCTGAGGCTGGCCACAAACCTGCAATCCTCCTGTCTCAGCCTCCCAAGTACTGGGGTTACAAGTTTGTACCACCACACTCGGCTCTGTTTTTTTTTTTTTTTTTTTTTTTTGGCAGTACGGGGGATGGAACCCAGGGACATTATACCTCCAAGATACATCTCCAGTCCTATTTTTTATTCTTTATTTTGAAACAGGGTCTCACTAAGTTGCGGAAGACCTCACTAAATAGCTGAGGCTGGCCTTGAACCTGGATCCTCCGGTCTCATCCTCCCAAGTACTGGGATTACAAGCCTGTGTGACCATGCCTGGCTTTCTGTTTTATTTTTATTTTTAATTTTAATGTTTTTTTTTGCAGTACTAGGGATGGAACCCAGGGGCATTCTACCTCCTAGCTACACCCCAGTCCTATTTTTTATTCTTTATTTTGAAACAGGGTCTCACTAAATAGCTAAGGCTGGCCATGAACCCGGATCCTCCTGTCTCAGCCTCCCAAGTACTGGGATTATAGGTGTGTAACACCAAGTCCAGCTCAGCTTCATCTCTTAAGCATTCCACCATCCCCCAAGAGTGGTGGGATCAAGCCTTTAACAAGTGAGCCTTGGAGGACATTCCAGATGCAAACTATAACATCCCCTGAACAAATTCTAATGCAAAACCACCCCGAGAGGCCTATTTGTCTTTATTCTCACAGAAATGTGAAAATCCAAGTTGTCAGAGTAATTGATCCGAATTCCAAATGAACAGAGTCATTGTTTTAAGACAAGAAATGATCCTTATTTCTTGTGGGAGAGGTAGTGAGCTGGTTAGCTTTTCACACATCTCTTCTTCTGAGAATCTGAGATTTCAAGACTTCCATGGTTATGGTCTGTGCTCACAGAGGGAGAGCAGTTCTTAACATTGATTGATCTAGTGAACTCATGAGAAACAAATAAACTGGACCAGCCATCACTTAACCCCTCACTGGTTCAATTGATTTCTTTCATCTTGGGCCACCACTTTGCAGGCACTTACCCTTACCCTGTATTATCCAATTATTTGATCAAACAGATCATTGGTTTGAAGACCAAGTGACCAAGTCCATCATGTTCATAATGTCAAACACCAAAATCAACAGATTCAAGGCTCAAAGTTCACATTAAAACTATTACAAAACTTCAGACATTTAAGACAGAGCAGCATCTCCTTCCAGCAAAGTTCACTGTCTCCTTGTAAGTGAGATTTCAAATATTTTCCATGCCCTAATTCGTGGCTAGAATAGTTCATGGAAATCAACTAAAGCATTATAGAACAAGAACCAGAAAGAATCAGACCAGGCAAGAAAGAGATAGAGCATAACATGTCAAAACCAAGAGATGTGGGAGTGTCCCAAATGGGTCCCCAAACCAGGCAGGAAGTGGCATAGGGCAGGGGTTCAGTCACATAACTCTGGTGATTCTGCTGGCTGTGATGTAAGGTGACTAGATGGTGATTTGAGGAAGTCCAAGAGCTGGATGCAGAGGCAAGGCCAGCAGCCGAGTCTGAAAACCAGGTACCCCTGATGCCCTCTTGCCTGCTTGTTTGGCCTAATGTCAAGAACCCCACAGGCCTGCCACCAGAAGCCACTGTCAGCAGGTGCCAGCATAGGCTTCATGGACACAGGTCTGGGCAGCCCGGAGAACTGCTCATGGCTGGTGGCCACGCTCTGTGCCCATTTCTGCTCTTTCCCAACCCTCATATCAGACCACAGGTGCTTAGTAAAGAAGCCTTGTAAGTAGCTTCTGTACCTTGGGTACTTTCTTCTTCCTCTACTAAGATATATAGATACAAAACTTGTTCCCAGCTCTCAAGACATCTAAATCTTGATGGAAAGATAAAATGCTTCCAAAGGCAGGCAACTCTAGAATCAGGGAGCAGTTCTATGTTTGAAGGTACCCCCAGCTGTTTCTGACCCACTACAGAGTAGGCGGTAGGGGTAGTCAATATTATGACTCATAAGAGATGAAACTGGTGATCATTTGGGGTCGGGGTCAATTTCAATTTCAATTTCAAGGGGTCAATTTCAATGATTTAATCAGAGGCTCAGCGAGGCCTCTGGACATAGAAAACCTTCAGGGAAACATTAACAGGACAGCTGGGAAGCCAAGGCCCACTGGTCAACCTCAAAATACTTGCTGATGCAAAAAATGCAAGGGCCTTTCTCAGTTCTTAATAGCAAATGGCAATTAATTCTATAGGTTTTCACTTTTATATGTGAACAAAAGCTACTGAATGAGTTACTAAGAATCACTCATTTTTTTTTATTTTTGGAACCAACTGAAATAAATAAATAAAATGTGGCATAAACACACAGTGGGATATTATTCAGCCATAAAAATGAAATTGTCATTTGTGGCAACATAGATGGTACGAGAGGACTTTATGTCAAATGAAATGAGCCAGGAACAGAAAGACAAATAACACATGCTCTCCCTCATATGCAGAAGTTTTAAAAATTTGATTTCAAGCCAGACACAGTAACACATACCTATAATCCCAGTACTTGGGAGGCTGACACAGGAGGATCACAGGTTCAAGGCCAGCCTCATCAATTTAGTGAGACCCTCAGCAACTTAGCAAAAGCCTCTTTCAAAATAAAAAATTAAAAGGGCTGGTGATGTAGCTTAGAGGTAGAATTCCCATAGAAGTAGAGAGTAGAATCATGGTCAGTAGAGACTGGGAAGGAGAGGGGGTGGACAGAGGTTGGATAACAGATGCCAAAGTGCCACTGCAGGAGTAATGGGTTCTTATGTTCTACAGCAGAGCAGAGTGACTATAGTTCACAATAACTTATTGTATCCTATCAAGAATTAGGAG
>PVLC010003763.1:65156-75967 GCA_004027655.1 Graphiurus murinus
AATCCCAGCATTCGGGAGGCTGAGACCAGAGGATCCGGGTTCGCGGCCAGCCTCAGCTACCTAGTGAGGCACTCCGCAACTTAGTGAGACTCGGTTTCAAAATAAAGAATAAAAAATAGGGCTGGGGGTATAGCTCGGAGGTAGAATGCCCCTGAGTTCAATCCCCAGTACCGCAAAAAAAAAAAAAAAAAAAAAAAGAATTAGGAGTTTGAAACTTCTTGACAAGAAGAAATTATAAATAAATGTTCAAGGAGAGGGGAATGCAAATTACCCCAGCGTGATCATTACACATTATATACATGTGTCAAATTATCACACTGTACCCCATAAATGTGTACAATTATGTCAATTTTCAAAATGCCAAACCACAATTTCTTTTGCATTTCCCTGGTTTAATATGTATGTATACTAGTTTAGTATGTATGAGATCTGCTTGTCACACCACACCTGCTCATGCTGAGGAGAGAAATTCTGGCAACTTCAGAATGACAGTTTCTTTCTGGAGCTTCATCAGTCCCAGGGTTTTCAATTGCTGCTATCTTGGTGTTCATTAACAGAATCATAGAATTCTTTTCGGGTTTTGTCCTTGTTACTCATTTCTTTCTTCTGTAATTACTGTGTCCTTACCACTTAATACTTTGTTTCTTTCTGATTCTTTGTTATCACTGAGCCCTTTTACCATGGGAAAAAGAGATGAGATAGTATAGGCAGTTGAAGGTGTCTCATTTTGCTCCACTCCAAAAGTTTAACAAGTCTTGCCCTGGAGGAACTGTTTAGTCTCACCCAGCTGTCCTGTTTTTTTTTTTTTTTTTTTTTGGCGGTACTGGAGATTGAACTCAGGGACATTCTACCGCCGAGCTATACCTCCAGCCCTATTTTTTATTCTTTATTTTGAAACAGGGTCTCATTAAGTTGTGGAGTGCCTCACTAGGTAGCTGAGGCTGGCCACGAACCTGGATCCTCTGGGTTCATATTTTGAAAAACATGGCTATAAGCTGGGCGTGGTGACACATGCCTGTAATTCCAGTACTTGGGAGGCTGAGACAGGAAAGTTGCAGGTTCAAGGCTACATGTGGTAATTTAGGGAGACTCTGTTTCAAAATAACAAATAAAACAGGGCTGCAGGTGTAGCTCAGAGGTACAATGTCCCTGTGTTCAATGCCCTATAGGGCACTAAATGAGAGTAAGTTGGAATGATCTGCATCTCCCTTGCACCCATACACGGCCCCATAATCTCAACCTAGTCTCCATCCTATATTCCGCATCTACTAACCGGCCTTGATTATGGCTTTGGTAGAGTTGAAAAAAAAAATCATTGTAATACCTTGTTAGGGGTGGGCACCTTTGTCTTAGTTTGCTTAGGCTGCTATAACAAAATGCCACAGATTGGGTGACTAAACAACATTTGTTTCCCACAGTCCTGGAGGCTTGGTTATGTTCTGGTGAAAGCCCTTTCCCTGGCTTCCAGACAGCTCTCTTCTCTCTCTGTCCTCCTGTAGTAGAAAGAGGATGTGCTGATGTCCCTTCCTCTTCTTAGAAGAGCGCTAAGGGAGTCCTGCCTCGCCCTATAATACTATCACAGTGGGGGTTAGGGATTCAACATATGAGTTTGGGGGAACGCTAACATTCAGGATCTAACAGTCCTCTCCCTCCAGCACCCTGCCCTACCAATCCAGCACCTTCTACTCATGTAGCTGCAATACTTTTCAAATTGTAACATATCAGTTTGTGTGTGTGTGTGTGTGTGTGTGTGTGTGTGTGTGTGTGTGTGTGATACTGAGGATTGAACCCAGGTGTATTCTACCTTTGAGCTATACCCCCAGCCCTATTTTTTTATTCTTTATTTTGAAACAGGGTCTCACTAAGTTGTGGAGGGCCTCACAAGTTGGTGAGGCTGGCTGTGAACCTGCAATCCTCCTGTCTCAGCTTCCCAAGGACTGGGATTACAAGTGCACGCCACCATGCCTGGCTACCATCAGTTTTCTTGTTTATATCTTCCTGATGACATGAAATAGCTCCTTAAAGACTACATTGCACTGGATACCTATTAGGCACACAAGGCACGTCTGTAAGATGGTACTGGCACCCTGACCTCAGCAAGTCTGATGTGCCCTAGAAAGGTAGCTGTTCCAAGCCCTTGTATTCTTTGGAAGATGCAAGACTAGTTTCTCTCGCAAGTGCTGAAGGTAGCATTATTAACCATAACCTGAAATGGGCTCAGGAATTTGACTTTCATTCATTGAATACAGTTTCGGGAAACTGAAAAATTAGGGAAAAGGTCAAATGTGGTTCACATTCTCCGAAGAGGAGAACAATGTGTAAAAACAGAAGAATATTTAATTTTCATGAGCTCTTTATTTTTCAAAGAACATTAATGTCCAGATAAGACATATTTACCAACCAGTCATCCAGAGAGATGTCATCTCTGATAGAGGAGAGCATAAGGTATTCATTACTCTTAAATGTTAAGTATTATGCATCACTGTCATTCTTGCTGCTCCAAGGGCTAATTTTGAGAGGGTTAGCAGGAAGGCAAAATGATATGCCAGATATTTGATAAGAAATACATTTTGCAGCCAAGCGTGGTGGTATGCATAATCTCAGTATTTGGGAGGCTGAGACAGAAGGATCCCAGATTCAAGACCAACTTCAGCAATTTAATGAGACTCTTGGTAACCTAGCAAGACCGTCTCTGTTTAAAAAAAACAAAACAAAAAGGTCTGGGGCTATAGCTCAGAGGTAGAATATGCCTGGGTTCAATCCCCAGTACAAAAAAAAAGTACATTTTGCACCTAACAACAGACTCCTCCCCCAATACAGGAAGCAACAAGTGATGGAATTGCAAGGGAGAAAGAGACACAATAACTGAGGACTTTGATCTCCCAGTTTTAGCAATGGCTAGACAGAAAGAAGTTCAACAAGGAAATAGAAGATTTGATCAACACTACAAACCAAATAGACCTAACAGACACATATAGTGTACTCTACCCAATAACACAAGGTACACATCCTTCTCAAGGGGTGTGATGGCACACAGCTGTAATCCCAGAGATTTGGGAGGCTAAGGCAGCACAGAGCCAGCCTACACAATTTAGCCAGACCCTGTTCCAAAATAAAAAATGAAAAGAGCTGGGGATATAGCTCAGTAGTAGAGTGCCTCTAGGTTCAATGGGCAGTAGCTCAAACAAAACAGAACAAAACACTCAATAAATTTGCAAAAATTGAAATCATGCAAAGTCTGTCCTCTGACCATAATGGACTGATATTAGAAATCAACAGCAGAGGAAGTTGGGGAAATTCACAACTTGTGAAACTTAAGCAACATCCTCCTAAGTAACTAAGGAGTCAACAACAAATCCAAGACATATTAGAAAATACTTTGAGACTAGTGAAAAAAAATACAACATACCAAAATTCATAGGATGCAATGAAAGCGGTGCTTAGAGTGTGTAGTCATAAATACTTATATTAAAAAAGACGAAAGATTTCAGATAAGTAACCAACCAATCAACCAAGCAAATTAGTATGAGCAGTTCCAGATTTTGGAAACATGCCTTTTATTATCTTATAGCAAATTTCCAATTAAATTTATTTGTGAATGGAAAATATCATCCCTTTCAAATGGCAAGGCATGATAACTTTAAAAATTTATTTGTATAAATACTGTAACAATGCAAGAGAAGCCAGAAAAAATAATTGCCCAGAAGATCACCATTTTAGCGTAATACTCACTTTGCTGTATCCCCTTCAAGTCTTTCCCTCTGTATTTACGTATGGGATACAAGGCAATCAAGTTGCTAACAATATAGTGATCAAGGTCATAGTGATTTGGTCTCATTTCCTTCTCCTTGTGCAATTTTGAGCTCTATGCGTCTTTTTTATTCCATGAAAAGCAGAAGATGGCACTTCCTTCATAAGGTGGTTGTATAGGATTAGGGAGATATTTCTACCAAATTCTATATAAGCACAGAGCCTGGGATGGGTAATTCCTCAGTAGATGGGAACTGGTTCTCCTTATCCATTTTCTGACATGGCATCATTCATAGCACGTGTACAGTTTTGTATATTGCTTTTTCCACTACACATTTTCTCATAAGAGTATTTTTCATGTTGCTCTGCAGCCTTCAGAATTAAGATGATTCATTTCTCAAAGTCTTTGACTTATCATGATTTCATAACCTTTTCTCTCTGCCAGAAGACAGAGGACTGATTTATTGATTCACATGGAACTAAAGTCAAAAAACAAACACAACAAAAGCTTCTCCCAATCCCTTCTCTGTGGTTTGCTGGAAATGCTTTGTCCTCAATTTAGACATCGCTCCTGCCTTGACCCAATTACACAAGTTCTATTCACTTTCTCCGAAGGAAATGGTTTGAGGCTGTGATTTTTCACTCTGTAGTGAAGCCACATTTCTTCGGACTTGTGATGCTCTATTTTTGCTGTTCTTCACTTAGTTCGGAGAAACATGAGTTGTGCAGTGGCTCTGAACTCCATCAAGGCTTCATTCATTTGTTTTCCGGCTGGGCAAAGCTCTTGTTCTAGGCTCTGATTACAGCATGTGTGGGCGTAAAGGACCCTTGAGGGTGTGCGTGAGGAGCCTTTGATTGTGGCTGTTGCTGGAAGGGCCTCTCCACTGCAAGCACACAGAAGCCACCTGAAGGGCCGGTGCCTGGATGCTCCCTGGGGTGCTGGATTTGGTGAGAGAGCTTTTAGGGAGTAGGCTTGGGACTGGAAAAGCATACCTGCTCCAGTCAGCATCTTAGAAGGTGGAGGTGACTTAGGACCCAATTCCATTTTTTTATACCAAAGATTAAACCCCAGAGCATTATAACTACTAGCTATACTCCTGGCCCTTTTTATTTTAAAACATGGTCTTGCTAAGTTGCTAAGGCTGGCCTTCAACCTACGATCCTCCTGTCTCAGCCTCTCAAGTACTGGGATTACAAGTGTGCACCACCACACCTGACTCAGGACCCAATTCTGCAGATCCCCATATACTGGCATGTAAATTTCTATGGGTGAAAGGATAATTGTGGCCCGTATGTCCTCTCCTCCCAATGTAATGGAACACTTTCTCTACTCAGTGTTTCTCAACCAAGGATGTGGGATGTATATGGATTTTGCCTCTCAAGGGATATTTTCCAATTTCTGGAGATAGGATGGGTTGTCACAGATGGGGTGAGGGGCAGGCTGCTACTGTCATCCAGTAGGGGAGAGGCCAAGGATGCTGTTGAACATCCCAGAATGCCCAGAACAGCCTCTGCAATAGAGAATGATCTAGCCTCAAATGTCAGTAGTGCTGGGAATGAGCAACTCTGCTCTATCTGCTGGAAAGCTTAATGTCAGGTCCAGCTTGCTGCAAATTTTCCTTTGCAAGCAATCAATGCAGTGCATTTATAGAAATCAAGACATTAACAAGAAGAAGATAGTAATTAATTGCTCAATATTTATACTCTCTTCACAGTAATTAGAGGCTTAGGAATAAGGTAACTCTGAAATATAATTATTTTATCAATTGGTAAATTAAACATATTTATGGTATATGGTATACATGGAATATCCCTCAGTGATGGTATTAGACCTCAAACTGAACTATTTTTTGTAGGATGTGTTTTCATCTCAAACATGTCAGAAAGCAATAGATTACCAGCAGTTCACTAAGTCTTTAAAAATATTGTAAGCACCAGTAATTGTCAATACCATGATCAGTATCATCATTTTTCTTTTCATTACAAGCATTACTATTATATGTTTATGATATGCCATAGACTGCATGCTGTGCTTAACATGCATTATTTTATCTGCTCCTTGTGCTGATCACATGGCGTATGGACTAGGACACCCAGTTTGTTTATGGGGGAATGAAAGCTAGCAGAGCTTATGTAACTCGACTCAGGTCACACAGCTTGTAAGTCACAGAGGTGCGGGCCACACCAGCATCTGTCACACTCCACAGCCAATCCTTTCAATCACTCTAACCCACTCCATTCTTTAAAAATGTCCTTTTAGTTATGGTCTTTGCAAATACTTCACCCTGTTGGGTCAGAGTCAAGCAAGCAAAGGCTAAAGAGAATGAAATTAATCAAATGATGTATGCACATGTACGGATATGTAACAACAAATTCTACTATTATATATAATCATAATGCACCAATAAAAATGAGAAAAAAGTCCTTAAAAAAGCAAAGGCTAAAGGCTTACAGAAACTGTCACCTCTACAAATAGGAACACTGAACCAAAACTCTCACGAGCTGGCTTACTTGTTTCTTTGTTTGATAGTCCATTTGTTCATTCACTGATTCATTAATTTTTTCAGTCAGTCAAGCATTTATTAAGCATAAAGGACCCATTGGGTGCTGAGTATACCAGGTACTGGGGATTCAAATGTGAGTCAGACAGAGCCTCTACCCTGGTTCCCAGTTTAATGGGCATGCAAGCAGAATGAACATTGCATGGAAGCAGAATTAATTTGCCTTTTTAAAAGGTCTTGAGAAAAGGAAGGATTAATGCTCAGATATATCAGAGAACACGTGAAAGAAAGAGCAAGAAGCTGCAAGAAAGGTAAAGAAAGAGAAGGACAGGAGGGGAGGGGAAAAGGAGAGGAGACAAATAGCCCCATCAGGGCCCTGCTGAGGACACGGTGCCACAGAGGAACACCAATCTCTGCTGGGCCTGCCCTGGCTCCCAGGATGAGCAAGGGCTCGCCAGGCATGTCTTTGTGGTTTAAGGTGCAGCCATGAAGCCTTTTCTCTCATTCCCTCTCATGCTGTGTGCAGCCCACGCAGAAAACTGGGGAAGTGAATTCCAGGCTGTCTAATCAGGCTTGGCTGCGTCGTGACTACACTGCTCGTTTTAACTCCCTGCACATGCCGTGGCATTTGAGAAGGAGGAATCACGAGGAACAAATCAAGACTTGCAAATTTAACTTGTACTCCCTCGCCACCGCTCCCTGCCCGCGAACATCATTCCGCACCCTCTGGTTTAGGGCTTGATGCAGATGGCGAGGTAGTAGCTGGTTGAATCCCAGGCGGGGTTGGTCAATTGGCTTCTCACCGAGGGAAATTTCTATTAAGCAGTCACAGATTGGAGTCTCTTTCGTCCAGGCAGGTGGCGCAAAGGCTGCTCAGAACAATTCATCTCGATTGCTGGAAACACAGTGAAAAGCAGGCGTGCCCTATTGCCAGAAAGTCACTTGATGCCTTCTGTAGGAAGGACAATGGCCCTTCCTTTCATCCCAGAAGACCTGCCCTGACACAGAGCGACTGAATCCTTAACAAGCAATACACGTTTTGCTGCCTCGCTCTTGCCTGACCCCCAAATTTGGAGACAAATGATGGGAATCATGGCTGCCCTTTAGTTCCAGAGATGATTGGTTCCTGAAGGCTTACCAAATGGGCTTATTAAATCCTGAGTGTTCAAACAACCATTTATTCAGACTCGATTTTTCATTTCCTAATCATTTTGCTCATGGGTTAGTTGGAATTTACCTTGGCCGAGTTAACCTTTTTCTTCACAACACACAGTATGAGCTGGATTGGAATGGGAAGGATTAAAGCCCTGGAATAAACATGCTCATTTATTAAGGGAACATGTGTGCACCCACTATGCACATTAGAAGCAGGTGATACAGTCCTTTGGGGAATTCATACCCTAGTTGGGTGAGGAGTGAGAGTGGACATTAGCCCAGAATGATTGTAGCAGGAAGGGATACAGAAATGACAAGACACAGTATTCAAACATAGGTGACAAAGATTCTAGATAGGATGTTGGAAAATGGGTATTCTACTGAAAGATTTTGAAGACAGGTGATTCGGGCTTAGGTTCATGCCCTGGCTTTGCTATTCCTTGGGTCTGTGATTTCTTTTTTTCATAATCATCCTGCCTTATTTTCTTCATCAGAAAAATGAGAACAATATCTATCCATGGGGGCTGGATTCTGCTCCCTACCTTAAGCAACATTCAGCAATGTTTGAAAACTTTTGTGGTTGTCACACCTCAAGGGGGGGTACTATTGGCACCTAGGGGGTGGAGGCCAGGAATGGTGCTAAACATCCTACGATGCACAGGACAGCCCTGTGACAAATATCAACAGTAAAAGGTTGAAAACAGAATTACATAGTATGTAAAAAGTTCTCAACATAGTGGTGGCTATTATTATTATTAATATTGATTGTTACCGTTGGAAAGAACTTAATTTAAGGTCCCCCATCTAATAGCAATAGAAACTGAGTCCCAGGAGCAATGAGTCAAGTCAGTTCCAGTCTGAAATCTCAGTCTCCTACTTCTCAGTTCCATGCCCTTATTTTCTAGGGAAAGCAGACAGTTTCCATTTGGCATATGGCCTCTGTGTCATTGGTACTGACCATAGAGGAGGGTTTGGCACCTGTGTTCTGCAGGAGCGAAGTGGATGATCCCAGGAAAGTCGCTGTGGCTGTATGAGGTGGCATGGGCAGCGGGCACTGCACACTGGACGTGCTGCAAAGAGTGGGACACACCTGCACTTCATTTCCAACTATGACAAGTACTAATTCTGTGGCCTTGCGCTGCTTCCCGATGATTCTGAGCCAAATCTATAAATAGGAATAATGATGCGATCTTGAGAGGGGGCCATAAAGACAGTGAGGTGATTCAGATGGTACACCTGGTACAAGCCAGCAGCTAGAAAGTGTTCATTCCCTTTGCTGCCCCTGCAATCAGCCCACGCCTCCTGCCCTCTACCCCTTGCTTCCAAAGTCAGGGATTGGTTAGTTTGTAAATGAAATACTCTCCAAAGGGCGGCTCTGCATATTTCCTTCGGGGATGGGAAGAAAGTGCACTGAAAATTAAAATCCATTAATTATCTGTGACTAATATGAGTCACTAAAGTGCTGGCAAGCATCCGGGAAGACCTGGTTCTCTCACCACCTACCTCAAGTCACTGAAGCTCGCACATTTCTAACCTGTAGGTGCTCTCCTTCTCCTGGAGGAGGCGCTGCGGTTCCAGTTTTCAAAATCTGCATGTAGCAGCGCCTGTTTCCAAAGCCCTTGCCTAGAAACAGCAGCATTACAAACATTTCACTTGAGCACGTTCATTTTGTTTTGGAGACTTCAAGGGATTTTCCTCCTCTTTCCCCAATTTTTAACTAGCACCTGGTTTGTCATTTCTGAAGAGAAATCAGTTTAAGAAATACTTGGAGAGTCGAGCTGCTGTTCCCCTCTTCTCAAGGAAAATCAAACAATGGATTTCATATGTTGTTTTTCTGAGCATTTCAGATGGGCTTGATGTCCAGAAACAGGCAAATCACCCTTTTAGCAATCTTTCAGACACAGACTATGTAATACTGGAGTCTAGTCCAGAAAATAAAACGGGAGCTGCGTCAGCCTGAACATCCAGAAGCGCCCTGGGCATCTTCTCTGTGACAGCCTGTCCTGACTTATGCTCCATTCACATCCAATTTCCAACTATTATTACCCTACAGGAGTGTTTTCTCCCTCTTTCTGACATTACTTAATTTAGTAATTAAGTGATGTCTACTTTGCAAGAAGAGTGACACAGGCAGTTGCTAATAAATACAGGTACCAGATAACATGGCAGCCTGGAGACTTTGTGAAATGGCTGCTTAAAGGGGCATCATGAGGACACAGTGTGTGTGCATTGTAATCACACATCTTTGTTTGTTAGGTACAAGCTGGTAAAGGCATACATGCACACATCTCTCGTTTAACCCTTCCCCAATTCCTGCCCCACTCCCTTCCCCTCCCTCTTTCTCATGTTCAGTTTAGTGATTGTCTTTGATATGTTTGTGAAAGTACATCATGTACATTAGGGTGTTTCCCTCCCCTGCCCATCACCTTCAGTTAAGTCACCTTCTTTGCTTGTCTAAGGTTTCTCCTTCTTCATCTGCAGTCCCTCTTATGTCCCTTTTTCTCCCTAGCTTCACATATTAGGGAGAACATACGATTTTTTACTTTTTGTGACTGACTAATCTCACTTAACATAATGTTTTCCAGTTCCATCCATTTCCCCGCAAATGACATGATTTCGTTTTTCTTTATGGCTGAGTAAAATTCAATTGTGTACATATCCCATAGTTTTGTAATCCATTCATCTGTTGATGGACATCTTGGCTGGTTCCACAGTTTGGCAATTGTGAATTGCGCAGCTATAAACATAGATACACATGCATTGGTCTGATAGTTTGGTTTCCATTTTTTTTTTGGGGGGGGTAGATACCCAGAAGTGGTATTGCTGGATCATATGGTAGGTTCATTTCCATTTGTCATTTGAAGTTTTATGGAAAACTAAAATCACATCTTTTAACTAGGGGCTTATGGCAGTAAAAACATGAACAAGCCCTTGCACTTGATTTAAAAAAAAAGAATTCCAAAGTACTTCCATGCCCATGTTCTTTTGAGCCTCCCCACAGTTCTGTGCAATCAGTAGGGTAGGAACTGGATTCACAGTTCATTCTTATATGACTTACAAGTTCATGTAGGGTGGAAGGCTGTTGCATGTATTGTCATCTCCACTGTTGAGCCAGCCTGTTTAAGTCCATTCATAGAAAATGGGTGCAATCTTATTAAACTGAAGAGCTTTTGTGCAGCAAAGGAAACTATCAAGAACCTAAACAGAAAGCCTACAGAGTGGGAGAAAATCTTTGCTAGCTACTCATCTGACAGAGGACTCATATCTAGGATATACAGAGAACTCAAGAAACTCACAGCTAAGAAAGCAAATAACCCAATCAAAAAATGGGCAAAGGATCTAAACAGACACTTCACAAAAGAAGAAATACAAATGGCCAATAAATGTATGAGGAAATGTTCCACA
>PVLC010003763.1:76067-93063 GCA_004027655.1 Graphiurus murinus
AATAACTGCTGGCGAGGATGTGGAGAAGTGGGAACTCTAATACACTGTTGGTGGGATTGCAAACTAGTGCAACCACTTTGGAAAACAGTATGGAGGATCCTCAGATGTATGGGAATGAACCTACCATATGATCCAGCAATACCACTTCTGGGTATCTACCCAAAAGAATGGAAACCAAACTATCAGACTGACATATGTGCATCTATGTTTATAGCTGCACAATTCACAATAGCCAAACTATGGAAGCAGCCAAGATGTCCATCGACAGATGAATGGATTACAAAACTATGGGATATGTACACAATGGAATTTTACTCAGCTATAAAGAAGAACAAAATCATGTTATTTGCAGGGAAATGGATGAAACTGGAAAACATTATGTTAAGTGAGATTAGCCAGTCACAAAGAGTAAAGAAGCATATGTTCTTCCTAATATGCGGATGCTAGGGAGATGATAGGGCATAAGAGGGTCTCCAGATGGAAAAGGAGAGACCCTCGAAACCAAAGAAGTTGATTTAACCGAAGGGGTTGGACGGGGGGGCACACTAATGTATATCAAGGTTACTCACTAAACTGAATTTGAGAGGGAGGGAGGGCGAGGGAGCGGGGTGGGAATTTGGGGAAGGGGTCAATTGAGAATTGTGAGCACATATATCGTTACCAATTTGTACCTAACAAAGATGTATGCTTACAATATATGAATAAAAATAAAAATTAAAAAAAGGAAAATGGGTGCAATCTCTTTTAACCATAGGAGAATAACAATAGGATCACTGCAGACTCTGCAACAGGTGCCAAGGAGTGGGTTCCATGGGGCCAAAGCTGGACAGATATTGGCTCTGCTTATATCCAAGAGGACTATTTTCACTGTCACGAAAGGTAGCCACGATGAATCTACCCACCTCTATTTATAGATGTAGTTCAAAGGAAATTCACTATCTCAATTTCCACCTGTATTTACTGTTTTCTTATTAATTTAATTATTTGCATTGCTGGAGATTGACCCCAGGGCCTCACACATGCTAAGCAAGCATTCTACTACTGAGCTATAAGTTCAACCCTTGCTGCCTTGCTGCCTAATTTTTAAAAAATCAAGAAACTTAACTGTAATCTTTATGTACATACAAACATATCTCCCCATACATACACCAAATAAGATATATTTGTTCCAGGATTTGGAAATCAGACTGAAATGTCTTGCTTTCAGAAAGACCAGATAGTAAACACATGGATCTGGATCTGAGGAAAACTTCACTTCAAGATGCCCCCATGCCAGGCACGGTGGCAAACTCCTGTAACCTCAGTGCTTGGGAGGCTGAGACAGGAGGAGTGTAGGTTTGAGGTCAGTGCAGTAACTGAACAAGACTGTCAGCAACTTAGGGAGACCCTGTTTCAAAATTAAAAAATAAAGTCTGAGGGTATAACTCAGATGTAGAACACCCCTAGGTTCAATCCCTAGTAGTGTGCACATGTACACACACACACACACACACACACACACACACACACACACTCATCATCATCATCATTACCATCATCATCACTTTAAAGGTCAACTATTCTGGAAAGCTCTCCATCATCACCAACAGCCAAGGAATGGTGTCCTAAACTCTCTGCAGAATCATATGCAACATTTACTGCTTGTGATCTGTTGGGGAGGGGGGGGAAGAGGGGAGGGGAGGGAGGAGGAGAGGAGAGAAGAGGAGAGGGAGAGAAAATGCGCTCGGGAGTCATTCTGACCCAAATCCAGTCTGATGGTGGAATAATTACAGACCTGCTTCGACTGACAGGAGCAGGCCACCCCACCATCCCAGCTGGTCTCAGAGCCCCTGGCTGGCAGGGACTCTCATTGCATAGGAAGAGGAGCTCATGGCCCAGATAGGACAAAACAGATGGCAAACATGAGTGGGCAAGAATAATTCCGGAACCTTCTCACCACCCCCTCTGCCACCCCCTCACAGCTGAGTCCAGACTCTCCTGTGTGCCACTCTTTTTCACTAGGTGATCAGATTCTGAAACACCATGAGGCAGTAGGCAGGGCTTTGCTTCTGTACTCGGAGTCAACCTTTCATTACCTGCTGCAGTTCTGCAGCCTTTGCCAAGGTGTGAACTTGGGTCATGATGCCTGGGTGCCTACACCGCCGCTGACAACTTTACTGAACATGCAGAAGTGAAAGATGCCAAAAAACTTGAGTTAGATAAAAAAGAAAGCTATTAAAAATCAAAACAACTCTGAATTTTGGCAGGCACTTTCAACCTACTGAGATCATTGTGGGTTTACATTCTAGCATTCAATAGTGTAGTTATTCCTCCAGGCTGCCATTGCATGGATGACCTGACAATTTTAGAAGCTTTTTCCTATGTTTAGCTGAGACCTTGAAGAGAGGGGGACAAGGCAGCACCAAGGACAGCATCCTGTGGGCGGCTGCAAAGGAAACTTTTGAGTTAGGTCTGGCAGTGGTTCGCAAACATTTGCCTGCAATAGAACCATCTGGAGGGTCTGTTGAAGCTTAGATTGCTGAACTAAGGTCCTGGGGTTTGATTCAGGAGTTCTGGTATGGATCCAAGAATTTGCATTTGTGACAAGTTTCCAGGGCTGTTGCTGCTGCTGGCTTGGGGATTATACTTTGAAAACCACAAACCTAAAACCAACCATCAATCTAGGTACTATAGGTCTGGACATGCAAAAATCCCAGAACTAAGCTGGGTGTGGTGGTGCATGCCTGCAATCCTAGTGTTTGAGAGGCAGAGACAGGAGGATTGAAGGTTCGAGGACAGCCTCAGCAATGTAGCGAGACTCTCAGCAACCTAGTGAGACCCTGTTTCAAAACAGAAAATAAAAAAGTTCTTGAGGTGTAGCTCAGAGGTAAAATGCCCCTAGGTGAAATCTCTAATAACACAACACACACACACACCAAGAACTATTCCATTACCCACCCCATAGTTTTATACATAGCATCCAAATGTACAGTGAGAAAAGTTTCTTTGCTGAAATTCAGATACATTGATCATCAATGAAGCAATAATCACAAATACTTGCTCTAGTGCTTCCAATGGTCAGGCACTGTTCCAAGCACCTTACCTTCTGAGACCTAAATGAGTTTGTACATGTACAAGCTCCATTTTACAGGCAAGAAAACCAAGGCACAGAGCAGTTACATGACTTCTGCTAGGACTGCACAAATAAAAAGTGGAGCAACTGATAGTCAAATCCAGGCTGACTCCTCACTCTTTTTCGGGGGGGGGTGCTGGGGACCAAACCCAGGGTCATTCTATCTCCAAGCTATACCCCTCCAGTCCTATTTTTCTATTTTTATTTTGAAACAAGATCTCATCAAATTGCCGAGGCTGGCCTTGAACCTGTGATCCTCCTGTTTCAGCCTCCCAAGTACTGGGATTACAGGTGTGCACTGCCACGCCCAGCTTCAGGCTGTCTGACTCTTAATTATTACCCCAGGCTTACTCTCCACATAGCAGATCGGAGAACTCCCATGTGGGTGAAATGTGCTGTGTAAATGACAAGGGACAATCAGAACACAAAGGATGAAGAATTCTGTCAATGACATCGATTTACCTAATAGTCACTTAACCTTGCTGATACAACATTAATTTCTGTAACTGTTTATTAAGTGCTAACTCTGTTATAGTTCAAGGATTGGAAAACCAGGGTCCACAGACCAAATCCAGCCTAGCACTAATTTTTTCCCCTTTTTTTGTGATACTAGGGATTGAACCCAGGGAGGTTGTACCACTGAGCTCCATCCCCAGCCCCCTATCTGTCTGCCTGCCTGCCTGCCTATCTATCTATCTATCTATCTATCTATCTATCTATCTATCTATCTATCTATCTATCTATCTGTTTGTACTGGGGATTGAAACTAGGGGCATTCTACCTCCAGGCTAACATCCTTTTTAAAAAATTTCTTTTATTTTGAAACAGGATCTTGCTAAGTTGCTGAGGCTGGCCTTGAACCTGCGATTCTCCTGTCTTAGCCTCTCACCTACTGGGATTACAGGCATGTGCCACAATGCTTCTGGCTGAGTTTCCTTTGGAAACTTTGTATTTTGAGATGATTTTAGATTCATATGCAGTTGTAAGAAATAATACAGAGAGAGATCCCTAGATGCAATGAATGGGAAGAAAGAACAGAAATCATTTTTCCAATCTCTATGGAAATATTTCTAAGAAAGGCCTCACCAAGTTTCAAATAAATGCTGAGACAAAAAAGCTGGGGTTGATAATCTTCATTCAAGCATGCTTTTATGGAAGCCCAGGTAGTGGAAATAAAACACAAAAGAGGTTCTAAATTTGAATGCATTTCAAGTCCAAGAGCAGACAAGACTAAAGGCTCACAGCTACTTGGCTGACTGGCAGGCAGCTTTGTAGCTTTTTTCAAATATTATGACACAAGAACTGATGCTGGTTTCTGAATAATTAGGTTGCCTGGCCTTTGGCTTTGGGTGAGAATCATTTATTTATTTATTTTTAGCGGGGTGTGGTGGTATGTACCTGTAATCCCCGTACTTGAGAGACTGAGACAAGAGGATCGCAGGTTCAAGACCAGTCTCAGCAATTTAGCAAGACCCTCAGAAACTTAGGGAGACCCTGTTTCAAAATAATAAATAAAATAGTGCTGTGGGTGTAACTCGGAGGTAGAATGCCCCTGGGTTCTATCCCCTGTACCACACAAACACACAAAAGAATACAAAGATTATTTCCAAACACAAAGCCAGTTTCCATGATGCTCCTAACAGGAAACTCTCACAAACCAGACAACATGTAAGCAGACAGTGTCACCAAAATCAAACAGAGGGAAGGGAAAACTCTCCTCAGGGGTTGGAGTTTTGTTAATCCCAGATAAATGAGAATGATCCAGCTCCAAGAACTTCCTAGGAGAAGCACAGAAGTTTTTTTTTTTCTAGAAAAACATATGCTTCTGTTCACTCATAAACACACATACCCATATGCGCACATGCATACACAGGTTTTAAGCACAAAACTCAAAACTGTGATATATATCATCAGTTCTTTTCAGGATCCTCTTTAAAATAGCCATCTGCTAAGAAAGAAAACCACAAGAAAGAACTCTCTTGTATATTCTCTATTCTTTTTCAATCTCTTCGAAAACGACAAGGCCTGTCATCTCTGATCAACTTAACTAGTCAAGAGACACGACAACTTTCTCCCTGCCTGACCTATTTTGTCTAATGGGGCCAGCTCCTTTGCCCTCTGACAAGCTACCTTCTTTCCTGAATTCCATTTATAGCCGAGCTTTATTAATGGTTAAATCGTTAGGCACGGATCTGTCTCTCTCACAAGGCTTATTTCCCCTGTTCAATAAATTAAGCCATGGGATCCGTGAGACTGTCCATTTCTTCTTTACTTAAGGTCAAATTCCTCCCGGCCCACAAAGCACTTCAGAGGGAGCGCTCAGTGCGAGTTCCCGATGCACACCCCAGATTGTGGACGTTGTGAGTCGTCTTGGATTTACTGCTCCCAGTGGTGCTTCTGAGGCCTGTAGGCATTTGCCTCAGCTTCCATGGAACTGAAATGCTTCCTTAAGGAGCCTTTGTGCCTTGGTCAATAGAAAAAGGGCCTCCTTTCCTAGTCCTCCACCAAGAGCCTTTGGACAAGTGCTCAGCGTCTCATGTTTGAGAAGGTTTGCAAGC
Source organism: Graphiurus murinus (assembly GCA_004027655.1). Classification (NCBI taxonomy): domain Eukaryota; kingdom Metazoa; phylum Chordata; class Mammalia; order Rodentia; family Gliridae; genus Graphiurus; species Graphiurus murinus. Next base: position 81,738 of record PVLC010003763.1, read on the forward strand.
TTTCTTCACCAATAATTCTTGTTGCTGTCACACAGGTGATCTCACTGAACATCTGAAACATTAATGACCCACAGCTGCCCAAGTGAGCTGTGCACCTCACTCCTCAAAGCCTTTCTTCATTCTTAGTTGCCAGAGCCCTAAAGGCAGATCTTTTATTTGTTTATTTATTTTATTTTATTTTTGGGGGTACTGGGGATTGAACCCAGAGGCATTCTACCTCCGAGCTATAGCCCCAGCCCTTTTTATTCTGAAACAGGGTGTCACTTAGTTGCTGAGGTTGGTCTCAAACCTGTGATCCTCCTGTTTTAGCCTCTAAGTACTGGGATTACAGGTGTGAACCATCATGCCTGGCAAGTCAGATCTTTTTATAAAGCTCCCCCCACAAAATAATAATGGCTCCCCATTACCCTTCAGGCCTGAAGTAACTGGTTCAAACTCACCAGGATTTTCTCATCTCACATTTTCACCCATCCGGGACATTGCTTGCTCCAACCTGAGTGAACTTTCCCCGGTGTATGGAGGTGCCTTGCTGACTCTAGGTCTTTGCGCATGCTCAGAATATTCTCTGCCAGCCTTTCTTGCCTTCGCTACTAATTAGCTGGCTAACTCTTACCCATCAGTCAGGTCTCAGTTTAAATACTACTTCTGAAGCTGGGTGTGGTGGTGCATGCTTGTAATCCCAGTACTTGGGAGGCTGAGACTGGAAGATCCAGGTTCATGGCTCAGACTCAGCTACTTAGCGAGGCCCTCCGCAACTTAGTGAGACCCCGTTTCAAAGTAAAGAATAAAGAATAGGGCTAGGGGCCTAGCTCGGAGGTAGAATGCCCCTGGGTACCATCCCCAGTACCACAAAAATAGATAAATAAATAAATAAATACTATTTTGGAGAAGCCTTTTCATAGGCCCTTCATTTGCATAGCATACACATCACAACAGAGGAGAGGACTGTAACCACTTTTGCTGTGGTCTTTCTAGTTGTTAAGTTGTGTGAAGGGGGATAACTTGTCTGACTTGTGTGCCACGTATGCATAGTGTCTGATATGTTCCCTAGCATATAAGGTACCCCAAATAGACAGATGTCTCATTTTCGCCTTTAGGACTATTTAAGAACGTTTATGTACAGAGTCACATCCCAAAAGAAGTGTAAGTTGATATCCAGAAATGGCTTCAAAAAGGGATGCAAGGCTATGGGGGTAGCTCGGGGTAGAGTGCATGCCTAGTGTGGGAAAAGCCCTGGGTTCCATTCCCAACATTGCAATAAACAACCAACCAACAAAGTATGCAAATCTTCATCTAAGAAAGATTTACTTGGTAAAATTAAATAAAAAATCCTCTCATCAGCCCAAGATTCCTTCATCCTACAGATTCTTACATCAAGGCTCTTCTTTTAAAATGTTTCTTAGGGGGATGGGGATTGAAACTAGGGGAGTTCTACCTCCAATCTACACCCTCAGCCCTATTCAATTTTAAATTATTTTTTTAAATTTTGAAACGGGCTCGCTAAGTTGCTGATGGCCTGCTAAGTTGCTGAGGCTGGCCTTGAACCCGTGATCCTCCTGTTTCAGCCTTCCAAAACGCTCCTCCTCCTCCTCCTCCTCCTCCTCCTCCTCCTCCTCCTCTTCTTCTTCAAGAAATCCAGTTTTTTTTTTTTTTTCGGTACTGGGGATTGAACTCAGGGGCACTCTACCTCCGAGCTATACCCCCAGCCCTATTTTTTATTCTTTATTTTGAAACCGAGTCTCACTAAGTTGCGGAGTGCCTCACTAGGTAGCTGAGGCTGGCCTCGAACCCGGATCCTCCGGTCTCAGCCTCCCGAATGCTGGGATTACAAGTGTGCGCCACCACGCCCGGCTCAAGAAATCCAGTTTTCCACGGAGCCTCTAAGCCCTTCTCTTTTTTCCTGTAGTTTAGACTCAATTCACTCCTTTCAATTCTTCTCTCCCTCAACCATCAGCACCACAAAGAGCTTGATGACAAGAACTGAACATCTTGCTTAGAAGACAGAGGAGAAGGAGGAGGAGGAGGAGGAAGGGATGTGTTGATTTATAAGCTCTGTGTGGGTCTTTGTCTCAGAATAATAGCAATAGCGCACATTGACTATGTGGGAGGCACTCTGCTAAATGCTTTATGTTATCATCACAACCTTCCCAGGAGCCTGACACTATTATTTTCCTGTCCATCAAAATAACATTGGTGCTCACATGGTTAGGTACCTCACCCAAGGTGGCATAGGTGGGAAACAGGAGAGCTGGGATGTGAAGGCTGAGACTGCTGGGTACAGGTGTCCACAGTAGCCAGTAGGCACTCAGGAAACTCGAGTGGAATGTGGAGTGCAGATCTTACCTGAGAAGCAGCTGGGAGGCCAGCAAGACAAAGGGTATGAAAGCAGTTTCTTGGATGAACTGATTACGAGTATACATCAAAGTTTTATTACAAAGTTGGCTAAAGAGGCTTCAAAAAGCCAGTTCAAGCTGCACATTGTGGTGTACCCCTGTAATCCTAGTACTTGGGAGACTGAGACAGGAGGACTGCAGGTTGAAGGCCAGCCTCAGAAACTAGGTGAGACTCTCAGTAACCTAGCGAGACTCTGTTTCAAAGCAAAAAATAAAAAGGGATAGGGGTGTAGCTCAGAGGTGGATTCCCCTGGGTTCAATCCCTAGTACTACACTTCCCACCCCCCCCCCAAAAAATCCAGTTCAAAAACTTGGAATAGGATAAAACAAAACAAAACAAAAATGTGGTTATATAACATTGTGAGACCAGGTAAGAGTTATCATTAAACTCTATTACAAGGGGAATTTAGTAAGGCAGGTAAGTCTAATCTCCCAGAAGGGGTTCTTAATCTTATTAAAGCTGATCAGAAAATCACTCCTGTTTTATCAGCAATGCTTCCCAGAAGGAGCCACTTGTTTCGCCAGAACACAAAGCTCTGTTCTAACTCAGGCTCAGAGCATTTCTTTCACCACAAACAGCTCTCTGCAGAGCAGGCTTTTTCCACCTCAGCACTTTGACATTCACGCCCCATCACTCTTTGTCATTCTGTTCTGGGCATTGTAGGATGGTTAGCAGCATCCTGCTGAAGCCAGGAGCACTCTCCTCCTCCTCTTTCTGGCTATAATAACCAAAAATGTCTCCACATACTGACAAATGTCCACGGGGGGGGCAAATCCTCCCCCATTGAGGACCACCTCTCTACGCCCTTCATTCTCCCAGTGTGGTCCACGGATCAACAGCCCCCCGTGGGAGGATGCTGGATACACAGTCGCACCCCAGACCTTCAGAGTCAGAATCTGCAGTTTAACAGGATTCTCAGTCCAGATGGACATTGATGTCTGAGAAACCCTTCCAGACGTGTGGTTCTCAACCTTGACTGCACATCAGAATTAAAAAAAATAATTTTGAAACAGGATCTTGCTACGTTGCTGAGGCTGGCCTTGAACCTGTGATCTTTCTGTCTCACCCTCCCAAGTACTGGTATTACTGGTGGCGCCATGCCTAGCTAAAAACTTTAAAAAACACAGATTGCAACCCCCAGAAATATGTGGAACCCTGGGGTTTGGGATAGGGAAAAAAAAAACCTCCCCAAATGATTCTGATATGCAGCCAACTTTAAGCCTCCTGTTCTGTTAAAAAATACCTCCACAGCCAGGCGGGGTGGTGCATGCTTGTATTCCCAGTACTTGGGGGGCTGAGACAGGAGGATCACAGGTTTGAGACCAGCCTTAACTACTTAGTGAAGCCCTCCACAACTTAGTGAGACCCTGTTTCAAAATAAAGAACAGAAATATGGCTGGGGGTGCAGCTCAGAGGTAGAATGTCCCTGGGTTCAATCCCCAGTACCAATATATATATATCCTCCAATTTGGGAGTGATTTATAAAAGCCTATAAACAAGATCTCAAATATCCAATGAGCATCCCAAATATCCATGAAGATCCTTGTTTTTTGTCCTCTGAACTCTCTTACATATATATAATTAAAGTCCTTTGGCAATGTCTTCCAAAAGCAGGCTTTGGCTATAACTAGTTTTCAAAATAATGTTTTAATGATTTGGAGGGAGGGGGAATGAAGCACTAGATTAAGTTTCCATGACAGCTTTTTAAAGAAGAGCCATCAAAATCATCTCTCCAAATGTTGATCATTTTTAAAAGGTCTGTACTTGAAAAAAATAACAAACACAAATAGCAAACCTTATCAAGAAAATTGTTTTACATGAAAAGTATAATTACATAAAGAGCCCATGCAAATTGGGAAGCGAACACTAACACCTTAATAAATAAATAGTTAAAAGAAATGAACTCACAATTCACAAGAGTGGATGCATAATTAGTAGAGAAGCAAGAGAAAATATGCAGCCTCATTAGGAATCAAAGGGATGCTCAAAAAAAAAAACCCAAAAAACAAAAAACAAGTTATCAATTTTCCACCTAGAAAATGCACAGAGATGAATGGGAACATGATGGTGAAATAGATACACACTCCTCTCCACAAATATTGAGGGTCGCTTGCGTAGCAGGCACTCCACTAGCCTAGATGAGGAGGGGGAGCTCATAAATGGAGAAAGTCACAAGCCTTGAGGATTGATATCACTTCCAACCCAGTCACACTTTGAGGGAAGTGTGAAAAAAATATTGTTCATTGAAGATTGCAAAATTGAGCAAGAAGCTGTGTCCAATAAAAGCATTTCGATTAGGCAAACTCTGGGGCATCCACCTGATGCCATGCTACAGACATGATAATGTAATGAATGAGAAATGAAAAAAATACAAATAGCAATAAACTAGAAAAATGTAGGGATTGAGTACATTTTTTTTTTTTTTTTTTTTTTTTGCGGTACTGGGGATTGAACTCAGGGGCATTCTACCTCCGAGCTAAGTTGCGGAGTGCCTCACTAGGTAGCTGAGGCTGGCCGAGAACCCGGATCCTCCGGTCTCAGCCTCCCAAGTACTGGGATTACAAGCGTGCGCCACCATGCCCGGCTTGATTGAGTATATTTTGAACATCATAAATGGTATCATTCCTCACACTCGACATATACAACAAACATTTGTAAATTTAAAGCTCTGAGGAGCCCAGAAACAAAGAAATTGGCTTATCTTTGCTTGATTCAGTATTTCTTAATTTACCTGACCATGGAGATTTCTTTCTTTTCCCCTCCTTTTCTTTTTTTGAAATATTTTAATTGGTGCATTGTAATTTAGATGATAGCAAAATTCATAGTGATACATTAATACATGCACATAACATTATCTGGTCTGTCTCCTTCCCCATATTCCCCTTGCCCTTCCCTCTTTCCTCCCCATGCATCATAGAGAGATTCATGCTGCTACATTCGTATATACATGTAACATTATGTGGTCTGTTTCCTTTGCTGTTCCTCACTTTCATTCAAAAGCAAATCTTCTTGTATCATCTCTTGGAACCAGTACTTCTCAAATGAATACACAATACTTTGAGGAGATACTGATATGGTAGTATTTAAGAGCTATGTAAAAATCAAAGTTCTACTTGGATATATATATACACACATATACATATATACATATATACATACATATACATATACAGGTGCTCCTTGGCCTATGCTGGGGTTATGTCCCAATAAACAAATAATAAGTTGAAAATATTCTAGGTTGGAAATGCATTCATTACACCTAACCCAGCCCACGTCATAGTTTAGCATGCTGTAGAACATCGGTTGTTCCCGCTGTGACCGCCTGGCTGGCTGGAAGCCCCCACTCGCTGCCACTGCTCAGCATCATGAGACAGGATTGTACGATGTATTACTAGCCCAGGAAAATATCAAAGTTCAAAATTCAAGCTATCATTTCTACTGAATGTGATTGCATTTGCACCATCGCTGAGTAAAAAAAAAAAAACCACAATTTTACCATCGTAAGTTAGAGACCATCTATAAATACAAAACAAAACAAAAAACCCTACAAAATTGTTAAAGGGGCTGGTAGTGTAGCTCAGTGGTAGAGTATGGGCTTAGCATGTGTGAGGTCATGGGTTCAATTCTCAGCATCAAAACAGCAACTATAATAACAACAAAAAAAGTCAAACCAAACAAAAACCAAAAATTCTTCAGCCTGTTCACTTAAAATTTGTGCCTTTTGACCAGGAGCGGTGGTGCATACTTGCAATACCAGTACTTGGGAGGCTGAGACAGGAGGATCGCATGTTCGAGTCCAGCCTCAGCAACTTAGTGAGGCCCTCTGCAACTTAGTGAGACCCAGTTTCAAAATAAAGAGTAAAATAGGGCTTGGGGTATAGCTCAGAGGTTGAATGCCCCTGGGTTCAATCCCCAGTACCACACATACACACACGAAAATTGTGCCTTTTACTCTGTAATTTTTTTTTTAACTGCTAAGCCAGGCATGGTGGTGTGCACCTATAATCTCAGTAAGTGGGAGACTGAAACAAGAAGAGCACAGGTTTGAGGACAGTCTCAGCAATTTAGGGAGACCCTATTAAAAAAAACAGGCTGGAGGTGCAGCTCAGAGGTAGGATGCCCCTTAGTTCATTCTATAGTACCATCCGCACCCCCCCTCCCCCCCGCAAAAAAAAAAAAGAAAGAAAGAAAGAAAAGAAAAACCCTGGTATTCTGAGTAGGGAAGAAAACAATTTATTACATTTTGGTGTTCATTCAATAAGTATACATATATTTCAACTAAATGTCTGATATGCTGCAGATACATTTCTGTGCATCAGTTATTCACACAAGTTGCCTCTCATGTACAAATATGAGACAGATTACTTATGTGCATTTTATACAGGTTTTGAAAAATAATTCAGCATGGGGGGGGGAAGAGCGCCAGATAAGCTTTTCATCACGGACTAGCCATTGACTGGCCGAATGATCTTGGACAGTGACCCACCCCTCTGGATTCATATTTTCTAATCTGTAAAATGAGAAGCAATACTAAAGCTCTAGTTCCAGTCATCTTTGAAAATAGTTTTACTATTTCAAAAGATTACAAACCTTTATTTATAGTTATATCTTTGCCCGATGATGCACCAAAGGTGACACTTTTTATTGGAAAATTGAGATTTTTGGATCATTCATTGTGATCATTGTCACTGTGTGAACAAAGTCAATCAGCTTCAAGGTAATGTCTAGAACGATGCAATTTCCAAGCATGCATTACTGGAAGAAGGCAGGGAGGCCTGTATTTGTTTTCATGCGTTCTGTTAAATACATGTCAAAAAATTGTTTTTCTATTTGGTTGATCCAGAATCAATGGCTACCACAGACCAGGGCAAGATAGTTGTAGGAGAATTCTGGGTATTTCTGATGTAAGCATCATTGACTCTAGGCCTTGATTGCTAAGCATACACAACATAGATGAATTGTTCCCATCTTTGGAAAATCTGAGAAGCTCTTTGTTAAGAGAACAGTCTCCTAAGCATGTAACTTTATCTACCTATGGCTGATCTTGAGCTCTGCTTTGGTAGGGAAGTCTTGGGTCAGTATTAATCCAATTAAATGAGTGGTCCCTTTGAAAACAGAGAGGAATATGTTCTGATGGATTGAGAGGAATTTCCCATAAAGCCTGAAGCCACCAGTGGTGAGTGATCTTAGGTGATTACCCCTCCCCCTCCTCTTCTTCTTCCTCCTCCTCCTCCTTCTTCTTTTATTACTGGGGATTGAACTCAGGGGCATTTTATCTCGGAGTTATACCCCTCAGCCTCATTTTTTTAATTTTTAAAAATTTTGAAACAAGGTCTTGCAATGTTGCTGAGACTGGCTGTGAACCTGCAATCCTCCTGTCTTGGCCTCCCAAGTACTGGGATTACAGGTGCATGCCACCACACCCAGCAGGTGATGCCCCTTTTTCTTCATCAAGATCTCATCAAGCCAATTTAGTTTTGAGTCTCAGCCCCTGTCCCCTAACTGTGACAATAAAATGCACTCCCAGTAATAGACTAAAATAAAAAAGCTATTTTTGCATTTATTTTAATAAGATTTGATATGGATATGCAATTTGCCTTTTCCTTAAGGTCACTTGAGTTCTCCATGTCCCACATACACCACTACCTTAATCTAGATATCAGCTGTAGAATTTTACCCAAACATATATTGTGTTCTTTGTGCCTCTCTCATATTCTGTCTTTAATAGTTATTGGTAGAAACATTTTAATTTTCTCTGTAGCCACCAAAGGCTTCATGATGTGCCAGATAATTTTGGTGGATGTTTTATAGTTTAGGTAAAAGCTTTTCTAACTTTTTACTTAGAAAATTTGTTTCATTCACTTTATGTGTATCTGTTTGGGATAAAAGGAAGAATTCTTGCCAGACGTAGTGGTACACACCTGTAATCCCAGTACTTGGGAGGCTGAGCCAGAAGGATCACAGGTTCAAGGAGAGTCTCAGCAACTTAGCAAGACCCTGTTTCAAAATAAAAATTCAAAAGGGCTGGGGGCGTAGCTTGGAGGTAGAATGTTCCTGGGTTCAATCAATCCCCACTATGAAGGAAGGAAGGAAGCCAGGGAAGGAGAGGAGGGGGGGGGAGGGAGGGAGGGAGGAAGAGTTCTGGGGTTGAAGTTGTCCAAGAGCAGTTCCAAAGTGTGCATGTCCCTTCTGTCCGCGTGGGTGTGTGCTGGTCCTTCCATGCCTTAGTAGTAGCTTGCACCACCTTCCTCAGGGTGTGGTCACGATGATTACCTGGTACGATGTGCAAATGTGCTTTGAAAACTCTAGAGGGCTCCACAAATGCCAGGCTTCTGTTTTATTTCTGATTTCCCCTGATAATCTTCAAGGTTTCAACTGGGTTTCTCTGGGCGTGTAGCCAGTCAGTGCAAAGGATGGCACCTGAGCACAGAGCACGGCCTCTCTCTCAACTACATTTGAGTGTCACTGTGTTTATGGCTCCATGCTTTAGCACCACATAGGAGGAGGTCATTGTTGCCCCGCCCTCCGCCCTCGCCGTGTCCGGTTAAAGGACCAAATGCAGACAAGTGTTGAGTGGACTCCATTTCCCACATGATATATATGGGACCAAGGTGACCATGAGTAACACGGCTATAAATGGGTCGTGGCAAGGCGTAAACATCACATGTTCCTCGGCCTGGATTTAGGGTGACATGAGGGAGATATTTAGTTTATCCTCCCTGCAGCAGCCAAAATGTCCTTAGCCCAGAGGTAAATTAGAGGTTGGGCTTCTGTTTTTTTTTTTTTAAAAAATGGGTACAAATGATATGCAGGCTAGCTGGCAAGTGACTTTTCGGCAGTGTTTCGCCTTCCCCAGCATTCTTACAAATGGCCCCTACAGGAGAACATGACACAGGAGACTAACTGACAGCTGTTGTCTAGGCAGCAAAGCAGTGTGGCCCTGGAGATCGCCCAACACACTTGCATTCCGACACCCAGACAAACAAGTGTGCTCTACAACATGGGCAGTTTTAGCTCTGGATCCCTCCTTGCTCATTCTCATTTCTAAATTTGTGCCCTGATGCAGAGCAGCCAGCCCAGGTCTCTAGGTTCCTGATTTTTTTTTTTTTTGTATTCCACTATCATCCAGGCATTCCTGGCCCATACTGAGCCCAAGAGACCAAGGATGGAGATTCTGTCTGCCGGGGCTTTGCCCTCTAAGAAGGACTCTAGCTGACTTTATTCTTGAGCACAGCTCCATGTTCAGGCTCTCTGGGCCCTCTCAAATCCTAGTGCTACCTGGGAGAGGGAAAGGGAGCTGGGGACGGGGCAATCAATCTGCAGGACCACTGTGGTGTTTCTTCTGTCCCATCTGCTGCCTCCTGCCTGGCTCCTTCTACAAGGAAGAATCAGGTTTGCTTTGTAGACCGAGTGAAGAAATGGCAAAGTCCACAGTGGAATGCCTGGTATACAGTAGGTGCTCAGGACAGGCGTCATCACCACCAGCTCTTTGTCCATCCTTATATGAAGCACAGGTCGATGTCACTGGCTCAGTGTCCTCAGCTTCCTTGGTTCTCAGGCACAGTGGGTGAAGAAAAGAGCCCACTTCCCCTAGGGCTAGTGTATAAATATTTCTCAGTACAGCCATAGTCTTGGAGAGAAATCACACCTCACGGAACATGCTTTAGTGACAATTTGCTATGGATCATCACCCCTTTCATGCTGCTCAGAGAAGCCCAAGGAATGTCTCAGCTTCAAGGGCAGCTCGTCATGGGTCTCTCGCTCAGCCAGAGAGACCAGGCCATATGTCACCCAGCACAGTGGCCACAGCAGTAAAATGAATAGAGCATACCGTGGCCATGCCAGGGCTGTGGTTAAAATGTAGGACAGAACTGACAGCACGACAGTGACATAGGGCATCAGATCGGCACCCCTGGTTTACTACCTCTGTGGCCTCCTGCTCCTTCCAACCTCACATTGAAGAATGGGGATTTGGCTACATGGGTTTCACCAGAAAATAGTGAAACTCATGGAATGTCGGTTTCAGTTCTCCTGTTCTCATTTCCCCAGTGTCCCAACTCATTGGTTCCTGGGGTCCCTGCTATGTATCAGGTGCCATGACAGGGAAAGGGATGTAAAAGTGAATAGGACATGTTCAAAGTCTTCGGAAGGTCACAGCCTAGTGGCAGGAGAGCTAAAGCAGGAAACATGATAGGAGCGAGATGACACATACTAACAAATGATTACAATTCAGAGTGTGCTACACAGAGAGTCACAAGGAGGTGTGATTTCTGTCAGAAGTTACAAAGAAAGAGGGGGAGGCTGGATGGCTCTTGCCATGTAACAGAACAGTAAGAGTGTGGTCCAGTTCGTAGGTCAGAGTGTTGGCGCATGAGAGAGAATGGTTGGAGATGGGACTAGCCTGGTGCACCAGGAAGAGGCTGTGAAGTTACTGGTCAGTGATATATGTCTCATCCGGAAACCCTGGGCTGGGGAGGAGGTGGTATCTTACTTCTTCTTGGTGATTGGCATGGACCCAAAACTGATAATTAAAAAAAATAAGAAACAACCTAAATATCCATCAACAGACAGATAGATGAAGAATATATGATATAAATACAACACAGAATGCTATTTAGTCTTGAAAAATAAGAAAACTATACTATGTTACAATATGGATGAACCTGAAGGACATTCTGCAAACTGAAATTAGCCAGCCACAGAAAGACAAATATTGGTCTGGGTGTGTCAGCACATGCCTGTAATCCTAGTACTTGGGAGACTGAGACAGGAGGATTGCAAATTTGGGACCAGTTTCAGCAACTTGGTAAGTCTCTCAGCAACCTAGTGAGTCCTAATTTGAAAATGAAAAGGGCTGGGGGTATAGCTCAGAGGTAGACTGTCCTTGGGGTCAATCCCCAGAACCACACAAACAACAGAAGAAGAAGAAGAA
>PVLC010003764.1:0-20608 GCA_004027655.1 Graphiurus murinus
TTTTTTGGCGGTACTGGGGATTGAACTCAGGGGCATTCTACCTCCGAGCTACACCCCCAGCCCCATTTTTTATTCTTTATTTTGAAACCGAGTCTCACTAAGTTGCGGAGTGCCTCACTAGGTAGCTGAGGCTGGCCGCGAACCCGGATCCTCCGGTCTCAGCCTCCCAAATGCTGGGATTACAAGCGTGCGCCACCACACCCGGCTACATGTTCTTCTTAATAATTTCATTTGTTTCTATGACCCTTTTGTGGGTTGAATTGTGCCCTATAAGAAAAGAAAAAAAAAGATATGCTGTACCTCATAATATGACCTTGTTTGGAAACAAGGTCTTTAGAGAGGTAATCAAGTTAAAATGAGGCCATTAGAGGTGGCCTGAATCCAATATGACTGGTGTCCCAACAAGCAGGGATAATTTGGACACAGACTGGCATGCACGGGGAAAGCGCCATGTGAAGATAAAGGCATGGATCAGGATGATGTTCCTAGAAGCCAAGGAACGTTATCAACCATTGCCTGCAAACTGCACAGAGAGTCGCAGAACAGATTCCTCCTCACACCCTCAGAAGGCACTGACCCTGATGACACTTCAGTGCTGGGCTTCTAGTCTCCAGAACTGAGACAGTAAATTTCTGTTTAAGCCACTCTGTGGGAGGTTCTTAACTATAGCAGCCCTAGAAAACTAATACAATTTACTATTTCCAATTCAAGATCCTCTTTCAAACTGCCTTATTGACAAGGGACAGATAGGCTTCTCAAACTCATATAGGGATTTTTATCACAATGCCTAGCCCATAGCATGTTCTCAATAAGAGATAATGTTGCTGCCAGGTGTGATGGCACACACCTGTAAACCCAGTAACTTGGGAAGCTAAAGCCGGAAGATTACAAATTTGAGGCCAGCCTCAGTGGCTTAGTGAGATGCTGTCTCAAAATAAAAAAGTAGAAATGGCTAGGGATGTCACTCAGTGGTAGGCCCTGGTTCAATCTCTAGGACTGGGGGGGAGAGGAGGGTTAATGATGCTGCTGCTGCTGCTGCTTATAAAAAAGATGATGAAAAACATGCTGATGACTATAAAGTGGCACGAGAAGAAACGGGGGAAACAGTTGACAAGACTGAATTAACTGAGCCTGGCTCCTCTTATGAACTACAAAAGGTGTAAACAGCCTCAGCAAGATATGTGTCTTTTCTGTCTTGGTACTTCCTCTACCCACTCACTCACTGGAAGTCTGAAGCAGACTCATTGTTAAATCTTTTGAGTGTTTGTTCTGCACACATTAGGGGACAACTCATAATTAATCACAGATGGACACCCTTGAGAGGAAATTATAGTCCATGGTCCCTTTACACAATCAACAGAATTTATTTACAGTGAAGCATTCAGGAACACTGACTCCTTAGCCAGCACTGTACTCCATCTGAGTCAAAGAAAAGAGGGCATGCTGTGTTCACATAAGGCCTGTGTGTTCGGACTCTCAGCTACTCTTTTCCCCTTTCAACCACACTCTTCCTCCGATAGCGATGAGGAGGCATAGAACAGCAAACTATGTCCACCACCTGCAGGAACAAGAGTGCCCAGGTTATTTTAAATTTGTCAGTGGCAAAACACTGAAAGACTCTTACTCCATATTCATTTCTCCAATTCCAGCATGGAAGTATTATTATTATTATTATTATTATTATTATTCCCATTTCAGGAATCACTATCCATCTCATAGCTGGCTGGAGACATTAGATTGCCCAAGGTCATCCAGCTAGAAAGTAATGGAGCTGGAATATGCATCCATGATATACACCAGCCTGCTTAGAGCCCGCACCTAGAATGTGCCTGGTGTTCAATAAGTATTAGTTCATAGTAGGTGTTCAATAAGTATTTTGTGGTCTGAATGACTCCAAAGCTTTTACTCTTTCCACTCTGTGGTGTAAATACTATATAATTGGGGGGGAAAAAGAGGTAAAGAAGACAGAAACTTGAAGTCAAAGCTGTAAGTGACAGGGGCCTGAGCAGTGAAAGATAAATTTTCATCCTTTTCATTCTGCTGATGGCTAATTCTACCAGCTTGTAGTAATTACTTATAACTGAAAATAATGTTTATTTGATACTGTAAGGCTAGTGAGTCAAAAAACTATACACAGGAAAATTATAGCACAGACCATTATCATTAAGAACATCTTTGGATGTTACGTAACTTCTGCTGTTTTTTGTCAAATTTTTCACCACTGTGGCAAAAATACCTGACAAGCACAACTTAAAGGGAAAAAATATACTTAGCTCATAGTTGTAGAGGTTTCAAAAGTCACTCCTTGATCAGCTGGCTCCAGGGCATGATATGTGGTAGCAGTTCCTCAGGGCATAACAGTGGAACGGTGGGGTGGTGGGGGGAAAGGAAGGGACCCACACAGTCCCAAGGCCACACCCCAGCACCCACCGCCAGCCATGCCCTGGCTCAAAACCTGGCTGCAGAACTCAGCACATGAGCTTTGGGGGACATAAATAAACCCAAACCATAATACCCCCAAAACACTTATTAACCACCATTTAGTTATTTGTGCTCTCTCATACAAACCTCATGGATCTTGGATCATTTTGTCAAGAGCTAACGAACAAGTATAAGCTCCGCACATTGGCATACACCTGTGATCCCAGTACTTGGGAGGCTAAGACAGAAAGATCACACGTTCAAAGCCAGCCTCAGCAACTTAGCAAGACCCTGTTTCAAATGTCAGGTCCCTGAGCCATACAGGAGTGGTACAAATGCCTTGAGATTCTTTTCTTGGTACATAGTGCTGTAAATAGTGTAAAATGTGAAAAGGTCTTTCCAACTTCCACTTAGGAGAGCGGATGAATTCCTGTTGCAGTGGGTACCATCCACATTCTGCCTTTGAAGGGCTGGGCCTGGATGCAGAAAAGGTTTTCCACTGGGAAAAATCCTTAAGCCTCTGATCCAAGGACAACTGATTTACTAATCTGTGGTTCATTTTCATTCTTAAACTTTATCACCAGAACTCTCAGAAAATACCTTTAACATTAAACTACTAGTAAATAGGATTTCCTATAAATAATCTTGTATCATATAACATAAGAGATTCATAATATGTAGTAGGAAATGAATAGCTTACAGAGTTTATAATAGAAGGCAAGAGAAGGATCTGACCCAAACAGTACAGAGAAAACTCATTATCCTGTGACTCCGATGCCCTGGATTAAGCATTAGCATAAGTGAAGCATAAGTGATGATATAATTCTTCCCTGAGCACCAAAAATGTGCTCTGCACTGAGCCAGGTGCTGGGGGTGCAATGATGAGCAAATGGACATAGTTCCTACCCACTTGGCATATAGTCTATAAGAAAGCCATTCAAATTAGAATAAATGGTGGAAAGTACTCCAATAGGGAAGATGCGGGCTGTGCCTGGCAGGAACTCTGAAACCAGTCTAGCTGGGCCATAGAAAGCTTCTTGCAGAAAGCAACAACTGATCTAAACTCAGAGGAAATGAGCCCATTGAAGGGAGGAGTGGGCCCAACTAGGGGAATCGTATGTGCAGTGACTCACTGCTTCCTGAGGTTCTGAATGCCTGGGCATGAAGACTGTAGAGAGGAAGTAGCCAGAGGCCAGCCATGACAGGCCCTGTGGACTGAAGACTTCATTCAAGGGCAATGAGAAGTTGCTGCAGGAATTTAAGCAAGAGTGGCATGATGAGACTGTGGCTCAAAAAGGTGGGAATCAAGTTGCAGAGAAGCAAGAAGGGAGGCCTGCTGTGGGGATGCTGCATGGAATAGCCCAGACAAGAGAGGCTGGTGTATGGAGATGTACAGTGGCAAGGAAATGGAGAGAAGAGCCTGGTTGGAAAGGGGTTTATGAGGTAGAATCCACAAGACTTGGTGAGAGAGGCTCATTCTTTTGCTGTACTTTGAGCCACCAGAAAGATGGTGCTGGTAACTGAGAAAGGAGGTAGTAAGTTCAAGGCTGTAGAAGGAAGCATAAGGAGGAAGGGTATGAGTTCCTTTGGATAGAGTGACCATTATCAATTTTTATCCAAACTGTCACACATTCGGAAATAAAGGGATGTGTTTCTTGGTGCTGTGGGGAAAACATAAATGGAGCCTATACCTGACAAACCAGACATGTGGTCATTCTAGTGTGGAGATATATTTGAAATTGGAAGTAGCAGTAAGATATTCAAGTGAAGATGTCAAGTAGACAGTGGAAATGTGGGTTTGAGCTTGAAGAGAAATTATTGACTGAGGTATTTTCCATCAGGAAAGCATTTAAGGAGCCGGGCGTGGTGGTGCACGCTTGTAATCCCAGCATTCGGGAGGCTGAGACCGGAGGATCCGGGTTCGAGGCCAGCCTCAGCTACCTAGTGAGGCACTCCGCAACTTAGTGAGACCCGGTTTCAAAATAAAGAATAAAAAATAGGGCTTGGGGGTATAGCTCAGAGGTAGAATGCCCCTGAGTTCAATCCCCAGTACTGCAAAAAAAAAAAAAAAAAAAAGAAGAAAGCACTTAAGGAAATTACTTCCTTTCAACTGCTTTATGATGTTTAATTGCAACCTATTAGCCAGGTGTGGTGGCGTACACTTGTAATTCCAGCATTTAGGAGGCTGAGACTGGAGGATCTGGGTTCACAGCCAGCCTTAGTTATCTAGTGAGGCACTCGCAATTTAGTGAGACCCTGTTTCAAACTAAAGAATAAAAAATAGGGCTGGGGTATAGCTCGGAGGTAGAATGCCCCTGAGTTCAATCCCCAGTACCACAAAAAAAATTGCAACCTATTTTATGACTGTTATCATTGTAGATGCCAAAATGAATTGCAGCTAAAGTTGCTGCTCTGTCCTCCCCTCAGAGCATATATCATATCAGGTGGTCTGAGAATGCTCATGAATGTGTCCAAGAGAATTATCTTCATCTTGAAGTTAGATTAAGGATGAAATCTGGTCAAAGGCAGCCTGCCTAAGATAAGGCTTCAAATGGAGGTCCATCAAGAGAGCAAGGATGGAGAAGCATACATATATCCTCTATACTGAAAAGAAAAAAAAAGTTTAAAAAAAGAGTCTACTAACTGTGGATTTGTGGTATCATTTTATATCCAGATGACAGCATGTTGTTGCTGTGGTTGTTATAATCATTAGCAATTATCATTATTATTATGACAGATGCCACGCTGACGCTAAGCATCAGTCTTTGTCAATGCTAGCATAAATGAGTGCATATATTAAAGTTCTTGCCACTTTTAGCTCTTTCTCATTTTGAAAGCTAAACCTGAAATAATATGAAGACATTTATTGCTGTCACCTCCTAGCTGATTATATCATCATGAGAGAAAGCTATTTTAGAGGATGCATACAACAATGAGGGATTTGTATGGTGAGTTTATAGAATTAATAAGTCCCATCAAGAAGAAAGGTTTAAATTACTATTTGGGAATTTGTTAACCTGAATGCAGTAATACAAAGAATTGTTTCTCAAAGGTTGACAGAGTTGCATCAAGTTGCATTCAAGAGCAGCCAGCATGGCAGCTCAGCCTTCTCTTAATATCTGAGCCACCATGAGCCCTCTGCCAATTCTATATGCTGTCTTACTTGGACGGTGATAAATAAATAACACTTTCTCAGTGACTGGTCTTCATTACAGTCTAGAAAGTGTCCATCTGAACTTCAATTCATTAATTTGTTTGTATGTCCACTGCTGACAGAGAGCCATCAGCTGTAGAGAAAGTAATAATCTCAAAAAGAAAGAGAAATGACCCCAATGTCCATGCTTTGTAGAATAAATGATAAACTGTGGCATATTCGTGCAATGACATAGTACTCTATGGCAGTGGAAATCAAAACCACAGCTATCCACCTCAGCATGGATGAACCTCACAATGAACAATGTTAACTGAAATAAGAAAACATAAAAGAATATATACAGCATTATTCTAACATGAAAATTGGACTTAGCATATTACTGGGATGTATACATAGCTGGTGACCCCATAAGGAAGTATAAGAAAGTGATTGTCAGAAAAGTCAATGTGTTAGCTTTGCATCACTGTGACCAAAATATCTGAGAAGAACAACTTAGAGGAGGAAAAGTTTGTTTTGGCTCACTGTTTAAGAGGTCTCAGCCATCTCCATTACTCTGGGCCTGAGGTGGAACTGAACATCATGGCAGAATGTCGTGGCAGGAGAAAGCTGCTCTGCTCATGGAAGCTGGGAAGCAGGAGTGAGGGAGCTGGGGAGAAGATAAACCCTTCCTCCAACCAGGCCCCACTTCCCTGTAGTTTGTTCAACTATTAATCCTCTGATGAGGACAGTGCTCATGATCCAATCATTGCCTAAAAGCCCCACCTCTGTACACATGAGACTTTGGAGGCCATTCCAGATAGAAATCGTAACAGTCAGGGAAATGGTTACCCCTGGGGAAGAGAGGGCTGTGACTGGGAGGGGCACCAGTTTTCTAGGTTGCTGGCAATGTCCTATTTCTTGACCTGGCTGGTGGTTACACAGCTGCTCACTTGATAACTTTTTGTTCACATTCCTGAAAGTGTGCTCTTCACACACATTCACACACACACACACACACACACACACACACACACACACACACACCTTAAAAACATAAAGAGACCATATGAGCAGTGATAGGGAGAAACCAAATCTGTACGTTTTAAATTTCTAATTACAATGATTTATCCAAAGAGGACAAAGAATTCTTCTAGTTCTATCTTTTCCCTCCATAATGTTCAGAAGTTCTTCCAATGTCACTTCCCTCTCAGATGACCTTTGCTTTTAATTCAGCTCAACTCTTTCCTACATCCTACCCCACTTGTCCTCAGTGTTTGTTTCCATGGCCTGGATTCTCTCTTGGATCTGGTTTCTGGCATACAGAGAAGTTGCCTCGTGGCAGTCTGAAATCATGGCTTGTTGGGGAGCACAGGAAAGCTCACCCTGCCTCATGTCAGTACTGGGGGAAGAGGCTCAAGGGTGGGAATTCTCAATGTATCTCCCCCTCCTCACCACCCATAGAATGTGAATTGCTCCGTGAAACTGCTTTGCTCATTCAGAATGAAAATGCCAAACCCTTCTTCCTGTATCTGACATCCAGAACAGCACCCCCTTGCACAATGAGAATCAGCCACATGTATACTTCCTATCACCTATTCTAGGTCCCTTACAACAGCCCCAATCCTCCTCACTATGAGTATAAAGTGGAGATCTCTGCCTAAAACAACAACTTAAAGAAATCTTTATTCTTGCTAGACGTGGTGACACTCACTTGTAATCCCAGTACTTGGGAGGCTGAGACAGGAGGATTGCAGGTTCTAGGACTGCCTCAGCAAGTAGTGAGACTCTTGTCAACCTAGCAAGACCCTGTTTCCAAATAAGAAATAAAATTGGGCTGGGTATATAGCTCAAAGGTAGAATGCCTCTGGGTTCAATCTCCAGTACCACAAAAAAATAAATAAATAAATCTTTATTCTTGAGCCTCTTAGAAAATGTGTGTGTGTGTGTGTGTGTGTGTGTGTGTGTGTGTGTGTGTGTGTGTTGTACTGGGGATTGAACCCAGGGGCATTCTACTCTCAGCCCATTTTTTTAATTTTCTATTTTGAAATAGGGTTATTGCACACTGGCCTCAAACCTGCGATCCTCCTGTTTCAGCCTCCCAAGTATTAGGGTTATAAGTATGCACCACTACACCCATATGGGAAAATGCCAAGTAGATTTTAAGAGTTCCCCCCAATGGGCCCACCACAGGCAACAAGAATCATCAGCCTACATGAGAATCATGTCTAAACATCTCATATCTATTACAAACCTGGTTTCCTTTCAGCAGGATTCTCTCCTGTTGCCCAGGATTTGGGGCTCTCCACTAAGCTTCAGGACTGCATGAACCATTATGCTATCTCCTGAGATTGCTCCATAAAAGAATACATTTGCCAAAGAATAGCAGATAGTCTATACAAAGCATAAATATGAGCTCTAGTTCAAACCCATTCTATTTCCTTGGACTTGAAATCATCACCTTTGATCTTAATTTTAGTACTCTATGGTAACCATGGTTTCAGAATCCTTCTTTGAATGACTATGAGCAATTGCATAACGAAGATGTTGGGTTTAATCTCTTAAGCCCCATCTGAAATTTCTGCACTGGTCTAGGTGGTAACTTGCTTATATAATGAGTGTCAGAGCCTGCTTTGAAAGACACACAGTGGCTATTAGAACTGAGCAGTTTTGTTTTCAGGCCACTTAATGTAGCAAGCTCAGGCCTAGGTGTGGAAACACCTCACCTCACCACAGGTAACTCCTCTCTGCTGCCCCACCAGCCTCAGATTGTTTTACTATCACTGTATTTTTCAGGAAAATGCATTTTCCAAGCCTGCCTCATTCACAGACACCCAAAATTCTTAAAAAGATAAGGAGTGTCTTCTTCCTTCCCCACAGTCCTCTGGGTTACACACGCTTCTGAACACAATCACCTAAACTTCCAGACTGCTAGCTCCTCCAGTCATTTTGTAGTTCTCTTTGCTCTTCCTTCTTCACTTTCCTCTCAGAAAAACCCTTCAAGAGCTAGCCTAAGCCCCATAGAACCCTGGCCACCCCAATCCAGAAGGATCCCTCCCTGCTCCAAAGTTGGAAATATCGATCTTGCCTTTCTGAACACTTCATTAGCTTATTGTTTTGTATTTCTATTTACCCTTGCTTAGCTAGGGCTGGTTTGCCATTCTGTTTTAATTCCCTGAAAGTAAAGCCCTGTTCAGTACTTTGTGTGACAGTGTCTACAGTGCTGTGCACTTAAGGTTTATGTGTTGAGTAAAGGTTCTGGTTTTTCTAACCTCAATCCATAATCTTCACACAGAGTGCCAGGGCCTCCCCTTTCCTCCTGATCTGACTCACCTTCTATGACTGCTTCCTTGACCCTGCTCTACCCCAAATCAGAAGCCAGCAGGGCTTTCCTGTTCACTGGGATGTTTTCTCATGTAGACATCATCTTTTTTAATAACCTTGCCTTCTAATACAGTCTCTGGAATCCATTATTTGCCCAATATCCTGAAATACTTACATGCTTGTGCTTGAATGTAAGCATGCAAGTATATACACACTTATACATAAGCATAATATATAATCTTGAGACCCTCACATCCCATGGAACTCAAGAGCCTTTCCTTACTCACTGATTGATAATTTTGGGTGTAGAATCACAGAAGCCTCCTTCCTCAGACAGAATCATTTTTCTCATTCTAATCACATATGAACCCCATGCCCAGCCACTACACCCCCCCTTTCACACAGTACCTCCCCTGTACCACATCCGTTGTCCTTTGAAATCCTCATTGCTGACTCATCATAAAGGCTTTAGTTGAAACACTATTTCAATACCAACCACTTACCCTGGGGTTGGCTATTAAAATTAAAATTTATTAAAATAAAATTAATTTCCAAAGTAGTCACCTTAGCTACATTTCAAGTACTCAATAGACACATGTGGCTAGTGGCTACTATATTGGATAACACAGAATTATTATCGGTCAATTACAGTTTTTAAAAGATATGGGCTGGACATGGTGGCACACACTCGTAATCCCAGTACTTGAGAAGCTGAGACAGGAGGATTGCAGATTGGTGGCCAGCCTCAGCAACTTGTGAGGCCCTCCAAAACTTACTGAGACCCTGTTTCAAAATAAAGAATAAAAAATAGGGCTGGGCTGGGGATGTAGCTCGGAGGTAGAATGCCCCTGGGTTCAATCCCCAGTTCTGCAAAAAAAAAAAAAAAAAAAAAAAAAAAAAAAAAAAAAAAAAAAAAAAAAAAAAAAAAAAAAAAAAAAAAATATATATATATATATATATATATATATATATATATATATATGGAATTTGAGTGAGTCGAAAAAGATGGTAAAATAGAGGCAGACAGCACATTTGTCTCGCTCTGAGACTTGAAACTCAACCAGCTGGAAAACTGCTTCTTGGCAAGTGAAGAAAATAGTAAGAACTCAATAGAATAAAGAAAGTTGAAATGTGGTAGAATTGGACGCAGCACAGAGAGCAAAGGACTGAAAAGAGCTCCACCCATCTCATCTAGTAAGTGAACGTGGCACCTTCTTCATGAGCCCATGCAGGGGCTGGCAGAAACATGATTTAGCTGACAGTCCCTAGGGACTTGGGTGGGAGGTTCCTTGGGTCAGCAGTTCACTGTGCCCCTGCAGCATCTCCAGCAATCACCATAGGACTGCCAGCTCTGCTTTCTGTTGGTTGAAAAAACTCAGCCAACCATGCTGCAAACTCAGAAAGCTATAAAATCTCACCCACAGCATTTGGGCACCATAAGCACCAAGGCCAGAGGCCAACAAGGTTTCACAGGATCGCAGCCACCCAGAGCAGCAGTGGCATCCCTGGGGCTAAATAACTGAGCCACCCAAGCCCCAGGCTCATAATAGTACAATCTCTCCTTTACAGATCTTAGGCCCTAAAAGCAGGGGGGCCAGGGGCCAGCAAGGGCTCACATGATCACAGCTATGGGATGGGAACTCAACACTCTCTCTGCTAGCAGAGTTTGGGTCTGATGTACATGCATGCCAGTAACTGACAGCACTCAGCAGATCAGGAATGATGTCTCTAGGCCACAAGCTCAGAACACAGTAATCTCTGGTCCTGCCAAGCATAGGCCCAGTGGCCACAGAGACTGGAGGTCATCACTGCAGAGTTTCATGGGTTCACAACCAGCAAAGCAGTGGAGATGTCTGTGGGGCATTAAATCTCAACAGAGTTTGTGCCTGGAGAGTATGGTGGCCTACAGCCGGAGACTTCTGTCCGCCTGCACTGACTAAGAACTACATCGTGTTAAAGAGGCTCTGGGAGACAAATTCAACAGTTTGATTATATGAGACAGATTCATAGACGCAAATATATAGCCCCAGCATAGGCCTTATTATAAAGTGATAACAAATAGACACAGGACTCTTATACAAAGAGGAAGAGAATGCCAAGACAACAGAAATACAAACCTGTGAACTCTGAAAACATAAGAATGAAGACCAGTAAGGAAACAATAAATTCTCACAACTCAACAAGGGAGACCACCAATACTGAGCTGCAAGAAATGCCAGAAGGAGAATACAGAATTTTTATTTTTTTATTTTTTTATTTTTGCGATACTGGGGATTGAACTCAGGGGCATTCTACCTCTGAGCTATACCCCCAGCCCTATTTTTTATTCTTTATTTTGAAACAGGGTCTCACTAAGTTGCAGAGTGCCTCTCTAGATAGCTGAGGCTGGCTGCGAACCCGGATCCTCCTGTCTCAGCCTCCCAAATGCTGGGATTACAAATGTGCACCACCACACCCGGCTCAGAATTTTGATTTTCAATATGACCAAAGTCATCAGAAATGAGATCAGAAAAAGTGTATAGGAAGTGAAAGAACATATGAATAGAGAAATTGAGGCCCTAAGTAAGAACCAAAAAGAGGCTTTGAGCAAAATGAAGGAGTCAATAAATGAATTAAAGACCATAATAGAAACAACATCTGGCAAGCTAGATCACATGGAAAATTCTCACTCTTGGAAGACAGCTTATTCAAAACTAACCACACAGTCAACAATATGGAGAAGACAATACAACAACAAGGCCAGAACATCCAAGAAATATGGGATAATATGAAACAAACCTAACATAGAAAAAGAACTGAAATTATCTCTATTTGGAGATGACATGATCCTATATTCAAAAGACCTCTAGATCTGATTAACAAATTGAGAAAATAGTGGGATACAAAATTAATTTAAATAAAACCAGTAGCCTTTCTATATGCCAACCATTAATCCACTGAGAAAGAAATTCAGAAAAAAACAAAATCCATTCACAATAACCTCAAAAACAATAAAATACCTACAGATAAATCTAACCAAGGAGGTAAAAGACATCTACAATGAAAATTATAAAACATTTAAAAAAGAAATTGAAGAAGATCTTAGATAATGGAAAGATCTTCCTTGCTCTTGGATAGGCAGAATAAATATTCTCAAAATGGTCATTCTACCAAAAGTGACCTACAGAGTCAATGAAATCCCTATCAAAATACCAATGTCAGCCAGATGTGGTGGTGCACGCTTGTAATCCCTAAACTTGGGAGCTGAGACAGGAGAATCACAGGTTCAAAACCAGCCTCAGCAACTTAGTGAGACCCTGTTTCAAAATAAAAAATAAAAATTGCTTGGGGTAGAGCTTGGAGATAGAACGCCCCTGAGTTCAATCCCCAGTACCACACACACACACACACACACACACACACACACACAAATACCAACGTCATGCTTCACAGACCTAGAAAAATCAGTCATAAATTTCATATGGATAAACGAAAGACCCAGAACTACCAAAGCAATTCTCAGCAATAAGAACCATGCAGGAGACATCACAATTCCTTACTTGAAATTATACTGCAGAACTATACTAATAAAAACAGCATCATATTGACACAAAAACAGACACATAGACCAATGGAACAGAATGGATACAGAAACAAATCCACACATTTATAGCCAATTGAATATTGACAAAGGTGCCAAACACATATGTTAGGAAAAGACAGCCTTTTCAACAAACAGTGTTAGGAAAACTGGTTATCCATTTGTAGAAAAATGGAATTAAATCCTTACTTCTCACCTTGCACAAGAATCAATTCAAGATGGATCAAAGAGCCAGGCGTGGTGGTGTACACTTGTAATCCCAGTACTTGAGAGGCTGAAACTGGTAGATACGGTTCACGGCCAGCCTCAACTACTTAGTGAGACCCTCCATAACTTAGTGAGGCCCTGTTTCAAAATAAATAATAAAAAATAAGACTGGGGGTGTAGCTCAGAGGTAGAATGCCTCTGGGTTCAATCCCCATTACCAAAAAAAAATAGATCAAAGACCTGGATATTAGACCAAAGACTTTGAAGTTACTAGAGGAGGGCATAGGTCCAACACTCCAACATATAGGCACAGTTAGAAACTTCCTCACTAAGACCCCCAAAGCTCAGGAAGTAAAAATAAGAATTAACAAATGGAATGTCATTAAACTAAAAAGCTTCTGCTCATCAAAGGAAACCATCAAGAGTCTAAAGAGAGAGCCTACAAAATGGGAGATCTTTGCCAGTTATCTCTCTGCATATACAAAGTACTTAAAAGACTCAATATTTTTTAAAAAACCAATCAAGAAATGGACAACTGAACTAAATAGACATTTCACAAAAGAAGATATATAAATGGCAAATAAATACATTAAAAAATGTTCAACATCATTAGCAGTCAGAGAGATGCAAATCAAAACTACCCTAAGATTCCATCTAACCCCAGTCAGAATGGCAATCATTAAGAAGTCAAACAACAATAAATGCTGGTGAGGATGTGGGGAAATATAAACTCTTCTACACTATTGGTGGAATTGCAAATTAGTGCTGCAGCTGTGAAAATTCCTCAGAAAATTGGGAATGGATCCACCATATGATCCAGCTATACCGCTCCTGGGTATCTTTCCAAAGGGACTGAAATCAAGCAATTATAGTAATATATGTGTTTATAGCAGTACAATTCACAATAGCCAAATTATAGAACCAAGCTAGGTGTCCATCAACAGATGAATGGGTTACAAAATTATGGGATATACACACAATGGAATTCTACTCAGCAATAAAGAAGAACAAAATGTCATTTGCAGAAAATGGATGGATCTGGAGAACACTATACTAAGTGAAATTAGTCAGTCACAGAAAGTGAAGGATCACATGATTTCTCTCATTTGCAGAAGCTAGGAAGTAATCAGGATACCACTTCAGATAATGGAAGAGAAACTTCAGTAGAGCCAAGGAGTTGGTCTAAGGGAAGTAGGGGTGAGGGAGGATCAATGAAGGAATTACTTCCATTGACATTATATACACATGTGAGAATACCAATGTCAATCTCAATATCCTGTATGGGGAAGGAGGGAGTGGGGAAGGAGCCAGGGAAAAGCCACCAAGTGCTGTGTTCATGTATGTCACTATCCCTATGATTTACATTATGATGTGAGACTATCATGCACCCACAAAAGTATAAAAAAAAAAAAGATAAGGAACATTCCCAGCATCACAGTGTGTGTTGAACAGCACTGAGATAGAGTGAGGAAGAGAAGTGATGAAGAAACAGAAGGAAAGATTTTTGAGCCAGCAGAGGCTACATAGTCCATTTCAGAGGTCATAGGAATGAGTGTGCCTACAAGTCCTCTGAGAGACGTGGTGGTTCATTTTCCCAGTCTGTTTTATTTTCTACCAATTTCAAGAAGAGTCTTTTTACCACCTTCTGGATCACCTATCACAACTGCCAAAATCAACATGGAGAAAATGTTGTTCCTGAAGTCTAACCTTGTTCTTGGGATTCCTTACTTACATAAAGCAGCTGGTCTGTCCACCCCAAGAGCTGTGCATCTTTAAATACCTTGAGTTTTTTGCATGTCAGTTATTGCAGTTTCAGTTTATGCATTACTTCACAGATATTCTTTGTACTTGAGCCCAAGGTGAGCTTTTCGTCACAGACTCAAGTTTATAAGTAAAATAATCAATAACTTAAACTCAGATGTTTAAAGGTACTCAGAGAGAGGAAACTGGAGCAAAGCCAGAAAAATAGAGGATATTTTGCTTATCGAGGATGTTTTGCTTGTCCTATAATGTGTTTCTTTTAATACATGTGTTAGATTTGAGAGGTTTTTTGTTGTTGTTGTTTTGTTTTGTTTTTTGTGGATTGAACTCAGGGGCATTCGACCTGCGAGCTACACCCCCAGCCCTATTTTTTATTCTTTATTTTGAAACAGGGTCTCACTAAGTTGCAGAGGGCCTCACTAGGTAGCTGAGGCTGGCCACGAACCCAGATCCTCCAGTCTCAGCCTCCCAAATGCTGGAATTACAAGCATGTGCCACCACGCCCGGCAGATTTGAGTTTATTGGCTTATTTTAATATGTCCTTTCTCTCTCTCTCTCGTTTATGCGCTTTCTCTCTCTCTGTCCCTCTCTCTCTCTCTCTCTCTCTCTCTCTCTCTCTCTCTCTCTCTCTCTCACACACACACACACACACACGACACACAAACACATACAACACACACATACATATGCAGCACACACATACATACACACTCCAATGCTAAAAAAAAGAAAAGAAAGGAACTCCTATACAAACTCAATGTCTTTGAGATTCATCTTTACCTGCTCATTTTTAAGCATCTTCCTATTTATTTATTTATTTATGCATGTGTGTATGTTACTAGAGATCGAACCCAAGCGCATTCTACCTCTGAGCTAGACTCCTAGCCCTATCTTATTTTTTATTTTGAAATAGGGTCATTAAGTTACTGAGACTGGCCTCAAACCTGTGATCTTCTTGTCTCAGTCTCCCAAATCCGACAATTACAGTTGTGTGCCACCAGGCCCAGCATTCTTCCTCTTTATTTTAATCTCTGGTAACGCCATCACCAACTTCAAGATTCTTTTCTCTTATCATACATCTGCTGCACACAAGAGACTGCCTGTACAATTTATAGTTATATAGAATTTTGAGAGAAAATATATACTGGCCCCCTGTTAGCACTCATAATGTTTATTTTGCATGACTTCAAGCATTAGGCAAAGCCCCAAACCATTCCTAGCGTTACTAAATGGATTTAATATCAGCTTAATTTGATCCCTGTAAATGCAATGGAAAATCTTTCATCTTGATCCTGCTAAGAAAATAGTAAATCACATGAATGATGTGGAATGTGCTTGCATTTCTAATAATAATTCTAAAGCAGATGGTCCCTATTTACAACCATCACAATTAATGTATCACCAGTAGGAATTCACCGAGGCTCAGCACAGATCAGCTTCATGCAACACCTTTTGCTGCCCTTTATCCATCTCTAAAAGAATATTCTTGATCATGTAGCTCTGAAAAAGAAAATGCTGCCCTCTCAACCACTTACATCCAGCCTTGCACAGAAACTATATGATCACACACTCTGGCTTCTGAATCACTTTTCAATAGCCCAGCAGAAAAGCCTTTACAGTAGGAAGCCTGTGACTTTGCCTTCTCTCATAAAAAAATGGCAATTGTATTATTCTTATAATGTATGTTCCTCCACACTAATATCCCAAGTTACAGCAGCTAGATTAATCACTTTAAACATTATTCACAGGGAAGCCCTTTGCTGGAAAGTAATCATGACCATTCAGGGCTCTGATCATTTTACATTGGCACTTGCTGATATCTGCATACTTTAATAGGGATTCCATGCGATGTTTACAGATCCATCACCACAGCCTGCATTTTTGAAAGCACATGGACAGTTTCTCAAGGAACCAACAATTTAAAAATTATCGTGGCTGTAGAGAAGCTTTGGCTGCTACACAGTCCCTCCTGTCACCAGGTCCCTGATGGAAGGGGAACTAGAATTAAAGCAATGTACAAATGAGCTGATTATAACTTATTTTTAATGAGAGAGAGAGCTCTGTTTCTGCTCTATTTCCTGTGTGTTGTGCTATTTGGACTCCTTAACATTATTATAGAATTCTCTCCAGGAAAATTGAGCTCATCAGGACGTTTGCACCCTCTCACTCCTACACATCTGGACATGTTATATCTGAAAATTGGAAAATGAAAGTGTATTCACAAACCATGCAAAAAACGAGAGTGGGAATAGCCAAGCCCATTTATCATTCTCAGTGAAAAAATTGCACAGGCGGCTTCCTCTGCAAGAAAAGCAAATGAATGAAAAGGTGAGCAGAGTGCTAATAATGGACCAGGCTCCAGATTAAAGTGTCAGTGCTTCTGCTCAGCTTCTGAACAGCCAAAACGCTTCTCTGGGTTTTGATTAAGAAAAGGAAGATGCTCAAAGAGATGTGAGCTACATGCCTAGGATACATTTTCATAAGCCAACCATGCCTTGTCAAATCAGAAATAGAGATTATCTTGGAGGAGGTTACAGGCAAAATTGGGATGCAGATGAATATCAGCATTTCCAGGGATCCTTGCCAAGGCTCCCTGGCAGCTCACCTCATACCCAGCTTTCTTCAGTTCATGAGCAGGGTCCAGAGGTCCATATCGTGGAGACCCGCAACATCCGTGTCCTCTCGGAACCATGTAGAACCCTTTTCTCCCTCCGATCTAGTAGCTGCCCTCACTCTCAGTCTGACCTTTGCTGCCTTGAGGAGCACAGATTTTGGAGGAGGCCAAAGAAGCAGAAATTCCTAGATTACAAGGTCATGGCTGCACAGTCACTATAGGAGGAGGGGAATGCCTTTCATTCCTTTGAAATAAGCCCACTGTCAAGGAAAGCAAACACAGATAACTTCCAACTTCTCCACTTCTCAACTCTCAACTTTGTTCTGATGTTGATTTTAAGCTTCTCCAGGATCTGGTCCCCAACAGGAGTCTAGATTAATATCCCCAGGGCTTCAACCTGGACTACATGCCCCCTTCTCTGGGAACTTCGAATGCCTTCTGGGTGCCAACCTATCTGTGTTAATTCTGTACTAATCACTTATAAAATGAGTACTTTCAAAGCATCTCCTCTATTAGATTAATCTTTATTGCATGTTTTCTGCCTTTAAGAAACACTATCATGTGGTGCTTAATTTTTTAATAAATGTGACAGGGGGTGACTGCCAGGAAAATCCAGTCTGTGGGCTTTAACCAGGGTCTGTAAGTGGTGAAGACATGATAAACTGAGACTGGCTGGGCCACCTCAGGGGGACTTCCTTCTCCAGGGCTCTGTGGGTCACTAGAGCAGCACAGACCCCCCACTGAAAGCTCCTCCCGATGGCTAGCTGGGGCTGCCTCTGCTGAGAAGAGGCAGGGCAAGGAAGAGTTCTGATTCAGAAGCACTTGCAGCTGTGGACGAGAGACAATTTAATGTAGATTCACTCAGCAGTGAGGGCTGAGGTGTAGAATGTTCTCTTGATTCTGAAATGAAATTCTAAATTATCCCTCAAGTACATTTACCTGTCTCTTCTACTCCTCAGAAAAAAAAAAAACAAAATCTTTGATCCCAGTAGGCTGAACTGTCTGGGCCTGAAGATTCTGGAAAGGAAAGAATGTACCCTTTCAAAGGCTCACATGTGATGTGGGTGAGCTAGAGTGCTAACTGGAGGCATCTGATATAACCTATAGTGTGACCTTCTCACTTTACTGCTTTCTAATCTAGCTTTACCATTTTTAAAGGCCCAGAGTAACCGAGCCAGAGCTTCTAGAGTTGGAAAAACAGGAGTTCGCAGAGAAGTTAAAAAAAAAAAAAAATCAGCAGTGTCTCCCAGCTCCAATTGAATCCTCATTGGGATACAATAAACTGTACAAATCAGAATATAGGTGGAGGACTTTTTAAACACTGGAGGACTTTTTAAACACAGATTAAGTACTGTAATCAAAGATTGGTAAATTTTCCAAAAGGGTTAGAGAGCTATTTAGCTACCCCAATTATAGGGTGGGGATGATAACAACCTGCATATATATTTTTTTAAATGTTAATACCAGGGATAGATGGACTATTTAGAGAAACATGAGAAATTCTAATCTGGAATTTGGTTCGATGTCACCTGGAGGAAGAAAAGGAGAAAGGGGGAGTCTTTTAATGATTCACACCCTAAAGACTGTATGCTGAGCTTTATCCCTTTAACGGAGTTCCCTATGAGACTGTGATTGAACCTGATTTTTGTCTGAAGGGTCTTTCTCAAAGTTGGAAAACACAGAGCTGTTGACAACTCTAGTGAGTCAGGATGTCTCTAAATACAAATATCTAGACATGGATATTTCAGTCCTGTTCCAAGTATATATTTGATGCAGGAAATGCTAACTTATTATAACATGTTTCTCAGGTATTAACAGAGTCCCTGAGATCTCATTACAGCCTACATCTGAAAGTTTTCCCTCTACTCGTTCTCAACCTCACTACTATTGACACTTGGACCAGATAATTTTTTCGTGGGGTTTGGGGAGGCTTTCCTATGCATTGTAGGATGTTTACCAACATCCCTGGCCTCTACCCATTAGAAGTCAGTAGCTATGTTCAATTTTAACAACTCAAAATGTCTCTGACCATTGCCTACCATCCTTGAAAGCTAAATCTTTTCCTAGTTGAAAATCACTGTGGCTCAAAGGAAGGAATGATTTTTCTAATTCACACAAAGGTGCTCCATGCAATGGTGGAGGCCTGTCAGCAAACCCCTGTGTGCACCCCAAAACCAAGTGAGCCATATCAGCTTGGGGGAACCCTAGGCAGATAACTATCATTATCAAAGAATGATTAAGAGATAAAGAACATGGCTAGGAGGGTCAAAGTAAAGGTAAGATTTAAAGGCAGTGGTCAGGAAAAAGGACAAGGACCTTATACCCATAGATTGCTTCATTTTCAGTGTTCATTCTACCAACAAGTATTTGTTGAGTACCTACCATGTGACTGGTTTAGGGCTATAGCCTGTAAAAGTTTCGTGGAATCTCAGGCCTCCAGAACCATACAGTCTGCATGAGGAAGTGATTATGGACATGCCCAGCAGTAGAATTACATTCCATAGCAATATGTGATGCACAGAAATAACAATACATGATAGTATATGCCACAAGACATGGGAAAGGCCCTGCCACACAGCATGGAGATTGTTTTGAGTGGTTTCCAAGATTGATGAATAATCTCAAATAAAGAACAAATGTGTTCATTCCAAAAATGTCCAAAATGTTTAATTTGTAAGTTTCTTTCTTCTGAATGAAGTGTTTAGAGGGTCTAGGCCTAGTCCTGTCCTCATCAGCTATGTGACCATGACAGGCATTTAACTGCTCCAGGCCTCAGTTTTTCCATCTCTAAAATGAGAGGCTGAACCAGGTGATCTCTAAGTTTCTTACAGCTACAACATTCTGCAACTCTGAGTCCTTTTGGTTAATTGCCTATAGATGAGTGCATTTAATATATTAAGCAGTTTGGGATCTCTCCATTCTGAGCTTCATTCCCTATCCTATGACATATTTAATCCCAGAATGTTTAATATAAATAATTATATTTCCAAGTTTGTAATAGCTTTAGCTTGAAATAGATATTATGCCACAAAGATTACTATGGATTTGTAAAGCAAAATGCAGAAACATTACAGAGCCCATAAGTGCTTTAAAATTAATTTGGTCTTAACTGTGTCTGTGAATTAATGGGCTTGCCATAAGCCTTTCAATTTTTCACACCATTTCAAAGAGTGCACAAGTAGAAATTGTAAATCAAGCTCCACATTTGCTGTTATGGCCACTAAGCTAAAAGAAAGAAAAAATGAGGAAGGGAGAGGGCTAATGAGCTATTCACACAAGATTTAGGAGCATGGAAAGCACAGGGTCCCAGCTTGTGACTTGCCTTCCTTGAATTATTCAAGTTTGTATGACTCAGGTGGTAACTAGATTATCCATTTCAAGCAGGCATATGTGAGTAAATGAATCTCACACACATACCACATACAGAGGGAGGGAAGTAAGGAGGTAGGGAAGAGGAGAGAGAGAAAGAGAAGAAAGAAGAAGAGAGGGAAGGAAAAAAGAAAAGAAAGAAGGAAGGGAGGGAGGAAGGGAAAAAGAAAGGCAGGCTGCGGCGCGCAAATGTCTGACCAGT
>PVLC010003764.1:20708-35784 GCA_004027655.1 Graphiurus murinus
CAGGCAGTTGACTTACAGAGAGAAAATGGCCCCGATTGCGTTTCCGCCCCTAGCTTATATACTAGCTTCTGACCAATCCCGAGCCGGCCCGTTCTGAAAGCCAATTGGCCAGGAACATATCGCCCGACCCACCTCCGCACCG
The DNA here is from genome assembly GCA_004027655.1 of Graphiurus murinus. Classification (NCBI taxonomy): domain Eukaryota; kingdom Metazoa; phylum Chordata; class Mammalia; order Rodentia; family Gliridae; genus Graphiurus; species Graphiurus murinus. The sequence continues at coordinate 20,851 of PVLC010003764.1, forward strand.
ATCTCCCGGCCATGCCCTAGTAAGGAGTTGTTTGTGTCAGACAGTCGCTTCCGCCACACGCCGTCTTTTGGGCGTAATGGCTCTCCACATCTCCCCCTTTTTTGTTTTAGACCAGTACTGATGGGGCTCGAGATTCTTATGCTCAAAAAAAAATAAACCCGTCTGATCGGGTATTCAAGCCCGTCACTGAGTACGCGTGCAGCATCGTCTGCTAAGACGGGGAACGTTGAAGTATTTCCCAGGCATGACCTCTGTCTTAGGCGAATACCTCGAACGCACCTAAACACGTTGGAGCCACTGTACATGGTCACATGCTGACATAATGTCAGGGAGACTTACGGAGAACAGACAGCCAAACTTGCAGAGTCTGACCTTCCTCCAGGGCACATAAAGCCTGATGCAATATCAATTTTTCTCGAGCTTGAGTCTGCAATATGCGGTACATACAGCAGGAACCTACAAGAATGGCCAGAAGAAGTACAAAGCCTAAAGTCCCAATGCCCGCCCACTCCTTGAGTGAAGACATCGCAGTGTGCAGCCAGCTGGTCAAGCTCATGGCAAACCCAGGGTCCACTCGCATAGAGTTGATCACCACTATAGTCATCCGCAGTTCGTTCACCAAATTTCCAAACGTCTGATTCCATTGACCTGTAAGAGCTAAAGACAAGCTTCATGAAAGATTTGCAGCATGTGAGAAATTTTGATATGGTACAACAGTGACACAGAGACCAGATAATCTCCACTCACACCCTAACTGAGCCAGCTGCCATAAGATATCAATCTGTTCTTGTACCAAATCCAGTCGCTGATTTACTATCATAATACCCCCCTTTAGATGGGAGTTAATAGTATTCTGCTGATCAAGAGCTTGTGCTAGCCGGGCGTGGTGGTGCACGCTTGTAATCCCAGCATTCGGGAGGCTGAGACTGGAGGATCCGGGTTCGCGGCCAGCCTCAGCTACCTAGTGAGGCACTCCGCAACTTAGTGAGACTCGGTTTCAAAATAAAGAATAAAAAATAGGGCTGGGGATGTAGCTCGAATGCCCCTGAGTTCAATCCCCAGTACCACAAAAAAAAAAAAAAAAAAAAAGAAAAGAGCTTGTGCTACCTCGCTGGATAAGTTATTCAAAGCAGTGGCGGTACTAACAGAAGTAGATAGTGCTACTGCAGCAGCAATGCCAGCGGCAGCTGCAGCCACTACAGCGACAGCTATAGCCGCGGTAATTTCAAAGTCTCTCTTATGTCTTAACAGGGTAGCAGCTCCTGGAGAATCCACGGGGACCGGAATCCATCGTGGTAATACAGTCTAGACTAGAGGTAATATTATGTACAGGGCTAAAGCATAAAGTTCCTTTCAAAGTCAGACTCATGTTAGTCGTCAAGGGATGTGTTCCCTTATTATCTGCGGGTATGAAAGGAAGCGACAGCGAACTATTTGAAGTGAAAAATCTAGGAAACACTTGCGCGTTATATGACATGGGCATCGGGATCGGGAACGCCGACAGTGTCCCCCATCGTGGCTCCTCTCGTATCTGTGTCAGCCCCGTCGATAGGATTAACTTCATCAGGAGGACCTCCATGATGTGTCTTTCTTGTCAGTCTTTCTGGTACCCACACGGGATCCTGTTCATCCTGTGGGAAAACACAAACAGAGCCTCGTGCTCTTATCAGCACGGGATCTGGACCACGCCAGTCACCACGCAGTAAATCCTTCCATTTCACCCACTCAACTTGATTAGCATGGGAGGCCACATGGCGGTCCGCTGAGGAATGCCCTGAAGTATCCAAATTTAAAAAATTAATAGTAAATAAGGCAAGATTAATTCTGTCCCTGGGCGTACGACCGTAGCCAATTCCCCCTTTTTGGTTTTTTTTTTTGTTGTTTTGGTTTGGGTTTTTTTGTGGTACTGGGGATTGAACTCAGGGGCGTTCTACCTTCAAGCTATACCCCCAGCCCTATTTTTTATTCTTTATGTTGAAACCGAGTCTCATTAAGTTGCAGAGTGCCTCACTAGGTAGCTGAGGCTGGCCGCGAACCCGAATCCTCCGGTCTCAGCCTCCCAAATGCTGGGATTATAAGCGTGCGCCACCACGCCCGGCCCCCTTTTTGTTTTTGAAGACAGTCCTTCGGAGTTCAGTGGGCTCGTTCGACAATGCCCTGGTCTTGGGGGTTATACGGCAGACTATGGCGGAGTTCGACCTCCATGTCAGCACAAAATTTAGTGAACGTGGTAGAGGTATAAGCAGGGCCATTGTCCGTTTTCAGATGGAAAGGTTTGCCCCAAGCTGCCCAGGCTTGTAAACAGTGTGTGATAACATGGCTGGCTTTTTCCCCAGTCAAGGGGGAAGCAAATATGATCCCCAAACAGGTATCCACAGAGACATGAACATATTTTAGGTTCCCAAACTCGGGGACATGTGTCACATCCATTTGCCACAATCTTAAGGGTAACAAGCCTCGAGGGTTCACTCCCACTTGGGGGGATGGCAAAAGAACATTACAGCTGGGACAGGAAGTGACAATTTTCCGAGCTGCCTGCCTTGAGATATGAAATTTATTACACAGTGCATGGGAGTTAACATGAAATCATTGATGGAACTCAGAGGCTGCAGAGTACACACTAATAGGAAAAGCACATGCATATCTAGTAAGTTTGTCCACCAAGGCATTGTCTTTTGACAAGGGCCCAGGAAGAGTAGTATGGGCTCGAATATGAGAGATATGGAATTTGTTGTGACGTTGACACAATAGCATTTGTAGCTCAGCCAGCAAGATAGACACAGGGCTCTTTTGGCTAAACTTGCCTGCGGCTTCAACTAGATTAACAGCATTTACCACATATAATGAATCAGAAAGAATATTAAAAGCAAAGTCACATTCCTTAAAAACTTCAATCACTATGGAAAGTTCCACCAATTGAGGTGAAGAGTAACAAAACTCTTTAACAATGGAGTGACCTCCCTGTACCATATAGACTCCGCGGCCAGTTTTTGACCCATCAGTAAATATGATCGGAGCTGCAGGAAGGGGGACCTGTGAGGTAACGATGGGAAAAACAACAGGATGTGCTTGGGCAAACTGTAGAATAGGATCTTTGGGGAGGTGACAATCAAATGTTCCTGGAAATATACAGCACAGAATGGCCCAATCATCCAAAGTAGCACAGAATATTTGAACTTGATGATTAGTATAAGGGGTAAAAATCTTATCAGGATACAATCCAAAATGTTGCAAGCAAGCCTGGATACCCTGTAGGGCCAGAAGAGCCACAGAAGTAGGATAGTAAGAGATAGTTTTTCCTGGGGAGTGTTTAGGGTGAACCCGCAACAGAACGCCCTCTTGCCAAAGAACACCAGTGGGTTGTTTGGGGGAAGGTAAAATGTATAATAACATGGGGAGGTCAGGTTTATAACGGGTCAATTGTGCTTTTGCAAGAGCGTCCTCCACTAATTTTAAGGCGATTCTTCCCTCATCAGTCAATGGACGGGGGGAATCTAGGGCCGAGTCTCCCTCCAATATCCTGTACAACAGTGTCAATTGAGTATTAGTAATTTTTAAATATGGGCGAAGCCAATTAATATCTCCTAATAGTCTTTGAAAATCGTTCAGGATCTGCAAGTTATCCTTTTGAAGCTCAACCTTTTGAGGTACAATGCAGTTTGGGGTGATTTTGCTCCCCAAATAGGTGCAGGCCCCTTGCTTTTGCACTTTCTCTGGGGCAATAACAAGACCGAATCCAGAAAGTGACTTTTGCATAAGCACAAAGCCCTCGTCCAATTCCTTTTCTTGTGGTGCTGAAATTAATATGTCATCCATATAATGGATGCAGATCAGCTTTGGAAAAGATTGTCGCACTGGGAGCAAAGCTTTCGCGTCAAATACTTGACACATTGTGGGACTATTGGCCATTCCCTGTGGGAGGACGACCCATTGATAATGGTGGTCAGGTTCCTCATGATTACATGAAGGTACCGTGAAGGCAAACCATTCACTATCCCGTGCATGAAGAGGAATTGAAAAGAAACAATCTTTAATACCAATTATAAACAGAGGCCAATCCTTTGATAGTGTTGAAAGCAATGGTAAACCTCTCTGCACAGGCCCCATAATCTGCATTTGATTATTAATTGCATGTAAATCATGCAGAAGACGCCATTTTCCTGATCTTTTCTTTATTACAAAAATAGGCGTATTCCAAGGGGATACTGAGGGAATAATGTGACCCAGATTTAATTGTTCTTCCACCAACATTCTGTGGATTATATGGTGGAGGCACGCCAGGTGGCGCTGCCAGATGCGCCTCGCCTATGCGCAGCTTCCCCACTCGCCCAGCAGATCGTCTTCCCCTTTTTTAACCCTGCCCCTGGCCGCCATCTTGTGCTCTAACTCTTAGACTTCTAATCCCATAGCTGTTTCTGAATTTTGTACTAAACTATTTCTAAACTCCGTCTCTACCCGCAAACTTTAAACTCGTCGCCCACCGCGAACTTTAAACTCCGTCGCCCACCTCGAACTTTAAACTCGGTCACTTTACCGCGAACTTTAAACTCGTCGCCCACCGCAAACTTTAAACTCGTCGCCTACCACGAACTTTAAACTCGTTGCCTACCACAAACTTTAAACTCTGTCACTTTACCGCGAACTTTACTATTGTCCTTATTCCTGGAACCTTAGCTCGGGGCCCCTACTTACCGGCCCTTTTCCAATCGATCGCCCTGATTCTGCACAGTTCTGGAACCTCACGCGGGGTTGCAAATTTTCCCTGTACGGGCCACCACTTGCAGCGCGCAAATGTCTGACCAGCAGACAAAGAACGCCACAAACAGGTTCCTTCTATGCAAAGCTTTACTCAGGCAGGTGACTTACAGAGAGAAAATGGCCCCATTGCGTTTCCGCCCCTAGCTTATATACTAGCTTCTGACCAATCCCGAGCCGGCCCGTTCTGAAAGCCAATTGGCCAGGAACATATCGCCCGACCCACCTCCGCACCGATCTCCCGGCCATGCCCTAGTAAGGAGTTGTTTGTGTCAGTTGCTTCCTCCATGCGCCGTCTTTTGGGCATAATGGCTTTCCACAGCACGCCATAGAAGGAACTGGGACTGAGGTTGGAAGGATGCAAATGATCCCTTCACTTCTCCACTCAAGATGGCATGGCAATAGTGAGCTGGTGGACTAAAGAATATCTGGATGGCAAGAGTAGTCTGTACTGGATTGGTATCAAATTGCCATCATACATTAGCTACTCTTAACCAAAAAAAAAAAGGCCTTGTAGAAAGATCATGAACTTGGGGTTGACTGATCTGAGATCAAATCTTAGCTCTATCACTTCCTAGTTTTGTGACCTTGAGCATGTTATTTAACCTGTTGATGGACCTATTGCCTGATCTATAAAATGGGTATAAAAAGACCTGTCATTCAGAATTGCTGTATGAAATGAAATAACATATGTGTGTTTCAGGATAAAGTCAGATGCATATAACAGAAAAGTCCAATAGCAGTATCTTAAACATGGTAGAGGATGATTTTCATTCAGATAATATGAAATCTAATGGTAGTAATTCAGATCTGGCAGGAAAGCTGCATAACATCAGCAATGTCTCAGTTTCTTTCTTTATTTTGCTGTATTGTCTTCAGTGTGTGGCTCCTACTCGCAAGATTATCTTATAATCATAAAGAGGTTCCTGCAGGTCCAACTATTATATCTGCATTTCAGACAGAAAAAAGGAAGAGGAGAAAGACAAAAAGAAACCTGACTCCTAGTTGAGTGAGCACCCCTTAAAGAATTTTTCTAGATACCCCACCCAACAACTTTTATTTATAACTCATTAGCCACGCCTGTCTTTAGGGGAGAGGCTAGAAAAGTCGGGACTAGACACATTGTTACCCCCAACATTATAGGGTAGTAAGGTAAAGGAGGAGGGACTAGACACATTGTTACCCCCAACATTATAGGGTAGTAAGGTAAAGGAGGAGGATGGATATTGGGTAATTAATCAGCAGTCTCTCCAATGGTATACAACACACCTAGCTTAGAAGGTACCTGATGAATTAAACCTGTGGTTTAATTTATTCTTGAAGCTATTTTGTAAATAGTTGATCCATTTCATTATACTGACTCCATCAGGGCCTAGCCCACCTTAGGCTTAAGGTCCATCTCTCAGAGGCCTCTACCATCCTTTGGGGACCTCCCAAAGGAGGTTAGACACCCTTCCAGACAATAGCCTTTTTCTAATTTGAAAGTAGCTGTCCTGTGCTCATCAGACCATCTCATCCCTTCTTATTACCCACAGGTCCTCTATTGTCACAAGTCCTGGGAATTCTTCCCTGGACTGGATTCTTCAGCTATGGCTCCCATAGTGATCATAATGACCCAGATATGGGGATCATGAGGAAACAGAGAAGATCTATAAGTTCCCTCATTTTGGACTCTGTCCTTGTAGTTCACGCCTGCCTACAAGTCAGCCCTGGGAAACTCTTTCAGCAAAGCCTCTTTCAGGCCTCTCTCTATGGGCTGGTCTAAAAAAAAAAAAATCTTCTTGTCTTCTTGTGCTCTGATGCCCTCAGAGAAAGACACCAGGCTCAGAGCTTCTGAGTCTCTGTTCCCACCACCCTCAAACTTCATAGCTTGAAGGTCCTATCTGCCCACTGAATTAACAGACAAAAGGGCCCAGGGGACAGGCTTAGGAAATGGGAAGAGGAATGTCTCTGCCCCAGAAAGCAGAGAATTCTAGCCCCATCCTCTGTTCTCTTGTCTAAAACTGAGAAATACAGAAGCCCAAATACCCTTCCAGCCAAGAAGCAAGGTTCCAGAGGTACAGGACTTTCAGCCAGGAAATACTGACCTGACAGCCCTTCCCAGGAGAGCAGAGCCCTGTGGGCACTCCTACAACCACAGGGGTGTTAGGTGAAGACTCCTTCCTCCCCAGGTCAAAGCAGCTGAAGAAGTCAGTGAGGTAGATGACATAAGTGGGAATGGAAGAGGGAAAAAAAGAGAGAGTCCCCAAAACATACCAACTCCCAAAGCCCATACTTCCATGGCTCAGACTGTGGTCCGAAGGCAGACAGCACTTTGCCCTTAAGAACCTCCCAAGGAGGCCACGATGGTGACGCACACCCATAATCCTGGTACTCAGAAAGCTGAGACAAGAGGATCACAGGTTCAAAGACAGTCTCAGCAATCTAATGAGACCCTCAGCAACGTAACAAGACACTGTTTCAAATTTTTTTAAAGGGCTAGGGTATACCTCAGAAGTAGAATCCCTCTGGTTTCAATTCCCAGTACAAAAAAAAAAAAAAAAAGGCCACTCTCACTAAGGGTTCACAGCCTGGCTTGTCCACCATCCAAGGGAATAAAAAATGAAGAAATACAAAGGAAGAGAATGGAGATAAAGTAAAAGAGCTTCTGCAATGGAGAGTACTAGAGGTCCTGGTACCTTTTAAGTCATGAGTTTCTGGGCTTCTGATGGTATATGTATAAGAAGAAAACTTGGTTTTCCTTTGGATAGGTTGTGTATTCATCCTAGTTGACCTGGGACAGTCCCTGTTTACAACTGATGACCTAATATAATTATTAACAGCACCCACTTCCACTCTCAAAAGTGACTTAGTTGAACAACAAATGACATGGTGACTCTCTCTTGGAAAGGGACTAGAAAGAATAAAAACGTTTTTGAAGTATTTTCTTCTATAACTCATAATATAAAATTTAAAATTATATTCTTATCCAAGCCATCTTAATCAAAATAGTATATCATCAAGCTGTACTTTATTCTTAATAAAAATATATTATCCATGCATAATGTGATACTGAAATTAACCAGAGATGCTTTTGATGAAAGTGCAATCTTTGCAGTTCTTCAGTCCCCTGATTGCTGGAAAATTCAATTCAGGCAGTTCCAACTTATGTATAGAGAGTTTTGGAGAGAAAGTAGTCATGAACTCAAAACTTTTCTGTGATTGAAAGCACTTTTTTCCTCAAGAAAAACCAAGTGTGTTTCTTTTGAAGGAAAACAAAAAAATTTAAAACACAATCAAAGAACAACATTTAGAGCCTTGAGCTATATGTGAAATTGAATATTGACTATGCCCTGTGTCAGAAGAGAAAATAGAAGTTAATTCATTTCCATGGTGGGCCTGAAGCACTCTTTCCTCAAGAGCACCTTTAATTGCCCCTTCCTCACTTTCAGACCTCACACCCACCTTCATTATGTTAAATCACCATACACCCCAATAAGATTTCCAGATTCTCTGGGAGCCTCACTACAGTACAATTTTCTCACTTGAAAATTAAAACACAGGGAAGATTTTCCTAATTCATAAAAAGATTATGGATATTAATGGAGTAATGTCTCATAGAACACCTTAACTACATCACAGAGGGAAAAAAAAGATGATTTTGGATACTATATGACACAGGTGGGATTCTAGATAGGGTACAGTATTTGGAGCAGCTAGATCTGAATTCAAATCCCTACCAGCAGGCGTGGTGGTGCACACTTGTAATCCCAGCATTTGGGAGGCTGAGACCAGAGGATCCAGGTTTGTGGCCAGCCTCAGCTACCTAGTGAGGCCCTCAGAAACTTAGGGAGACCCTGTTTCAAAATAAAGAATAAAAAATAGGACTGGGGGTATAGCTAAGAGGTAGGATGCCTGTGGGTTCAATCCCCAGTACCAAAAAAAAAAAAAAAAAAAAAAAAATCCCTACCAAACCTGCACAACTGCTTATTTGCTTATTAGTAACTGACTTTGGTTAATTGACTGAAACCCTTTGGACTCACTGTCTTCATCTGTCAAAGGAAGATTAACAATACCTGCCTTTCAGGATGATGGGAAAATGCCTGACCTATAGTAAATGCCTCTCCCTGATTAGCCCTTCCAGTTATTTAGAGACTAATGATGTGAACACTGTGTGAATTTTTCCAGTCCCCTTGTTCTCCTCATCTCCTGACTTTTGCCTTTTCAGTGTGTATTGGTGAAAGCCAAACTGAAACAGGGAGAAAACGCTGAAATAAAATGAAACTCGCAGAAACCAGCACTATCCTTTGTTATTTTCAGCTCTGGTGAAAGGGCTGAATACAGAAGATAGACTTAAATATTTGGAACACTGGGGGATTTAGATGCACCATATAACTGTCATTTCCTTTATTGTGGAAAGTCTAATGTTGGATGTATTGTCTATCATTCTATCAGGCAATATTAATACCCATAGCATTACACCCTCCATTGAACATAAAAAACAGGTAACTATGAAAGATCAAATTTTGCTCCCAGATACACACATTCAGATACTTTAAAGAGTTTGAGTATATATATCAGAAGAGAGAATTTTCTTCATAACCAATGTTCATTCTGTCCAAATGTGTCACACTCCTGTAAAGCATATTTAATTTGCAAATTGAGTCCTAAAGTGTCTCTTTTATTCTGTTATTTCTCATTTAGAGAACTCTTTCATACACCTCACAAAGCTCTTCCCTTGCCAAGGCTCACCATCTTGTCTGAGAATCTTTCTGTTCAGTATTTCTACTTGACAAAAAGATCGGACCAGGTGGTTAAAATAACTCAATCAAAGGGGCTTCCCTTTCTCTGGATTCCATCAAAACCCAGTCTCCAACTCCTTCTGAATCATTATCTCTCCCCTGTGTCTCCTGGCTGCTTATGGACATGCTTTCTTCTCCTGACGAATCTGTAGCATCATTTACTTCCTGAAGCCATCTGTTTAGGTCTACTAGACATCACTGAGGTCTAGCTGAGCAGGAGGGACCAAGATGGCAAGTCCAGCTGCCAGAGAAGGTGTAGCAGTTGCTACTGCCAAGTAGAGACAAATGGACAAACTCTTGCACAAATAGGAGGTGAACAGAAGAAAGGCTTAGAACCAAAAGCCAACTGTCTTGCTTCTACCATTCCATTGATTTGTCAATCAAGTTACATGTGCACAATTCACTCAGCGTGGTCTGCTGAGGTCTTGCAGGCAGAGAGGGCAGCTTTGGCTCCTTAGTGGTATGGACGGAATGTGTCCAAGGAATCCCTGTACTAAGACTCTATAGTGCCAAGAAGTTCATTCATCTCCATTGATGTTCTCAAGCCAGTCAGGGCATTATAACTTTGAGAAGGTAGAGATAGATACCTTTTATTTTGATGCAGGTGGGAGACACCAGAGCCTGATTGATGTTCACTGAACAATTATATATTCACACACTCCAGCATTTTCTTTTTGCTATTCTTCCTACCTTAGATCCTCTTTGCTAAGTATAGATGCATTGTGATTTCCTATACCAGTTAACAGTGTGGTTTCTGGAGTCAGATGCCCTAGGTCCAAGTTCTGACCCTTCAGTTGACCATATGTATGGCCTTGGGTGATACATTTAACCCTTTGGACCTCAATTTACTGATCCTCAGTAATAAGAATGAGAATAGCGCCAGGTGCACACTTGCAATCCCAGTACTTGGGAGGCTGAGAAAGGAGGAACTGTCAGCCTCAGCAACTTAGTAAAGCCCTCTGCAACTTAGTGAGAACCATTTCAAAATAAAAAATAAAATAGGGCTAGGGGTGTAGCTCAGAAGTAGAATGAATGCCTCTGGGTTCAATCCCCAGGTTCACAAAAGAAAAAAAGAGAGAGAGAGAGAATAGTGCCCACCCCGTTGGTTTGTTGAAATTAAATGAGTTAATCTTCAAAAAGACTTTATAAGCAGGTACCGTGTAACTCCTCATAAAGTATTGTTTAATTAACCAATATCTGCTGTATGTTCTTCTAGTAAAAGTGACTTTTAGGTCTGCTCTCCATAGTGCCCCATACCTTGCTCTAGATAGGCACTATCCAGAGCCCAGGAGTCCTCTGTAGGCATAAGCAGCACACCAAGAGGGTAAGCACAGATGAGCTCCAATCCTGGAGCAGCAGCTACTCACTCACTCACTTATTCATTCATTCCATCCAGCACATACTTACTAAGCACCTGCTACATGCTAGGCCAATTCTAGGAAATAAGGATAAAATAGTGAACCACATAGACAAAATTCCTGTTCTCTTGAAATTTGTTTTCTAATAGGGGGAGAAGGGCAAGAAATAAATTTAGGTGGCCAGGAAATGTCAGAAAGTGAAAAGTGCTATGCAGAGGATTTAAGCTGGGTAATATGCTGGACAGCAACCAAGTACCTAGGTTGTGTCTACAGAAGGCTTCTGAGGATCTGGATTTAGCCAACATGTGGAGAAACTGGTGTGGCAACAATCAGAGAGAAATATTTCCAGGTAGAGTTAGTGGAAAGACCCTAGATGGAAATGAGGACCAGGAAGTCCAGTTTGAAAAGGCTGGTCATGAGTGGGAGGGAGAGTGGCATGAGGAGCAACTAGAGAGGCAGACAAGGGGCAGATGCGGTGGGCTGTGTCCACCAGGAAAGGAGTTTGGATTTGCTCTAGCTGTGATGGAAGCCATTAGAGGTCTGTGGACAGGGAGTGACAACGTAAGTTTTAGAGGCACTCTTTGGCTGTCTTGTCCCTCCCTGTACTGTCACTGGGCATGCCAGCCTCTATGCTGAAGTATTTGCCGTCTTTAGAAGCAGCCATCCCACACAGCCACACAGGAAGAAGTGCTCAAATGACCAAGAGGCCATTACATGCTAAAGTGGAAAGCCTACAGGTGTTTTCACCATTTGTGCTTTTAGGAGGTGACAAGATGAATGCAGTGACAGAAGCAAGAGTTGGCCATCTGCCAGGGGACTGAAGGTGAAGCAGAGCATCAAGACTCTGGTGAACAAGAGGATTGGGTCCCACATGCTAGTCTTTCATGAGTTCACTCTGCTCCCCTCCTCATTCTGATGTTTCAGAAAGAGTTGATGAGTTCACCCCTGCTGAGCAGTAACAAGGCAGGCTAGCCTTTGGGATATACAACAAACTGAATTCCAAAAACATTTGGCTCTGATAGTGTGCTAATATGCATTTAGTTCCTCCTAGGAGCTAAGACTTGTGGGACATTGATTTACTTCTGAGGACAAATGAAAATTGCACCCAGTCTGGTGTTTGAGTCGGGCAATAATCCCATAGCCCAATGATAGTTAAGATAAGCATCTTTACTAATATTTCATGGTGATGGGGATTTCCGTTCCATCAGGAAAATTTCAATGTGTATACAAAGGTAGGGAATCAGAAACCCCAGACTCTGGCCCCAGCTCCGCCACTGACAGCTTGTGTTTCAAGTTTGGCAGAGTACTTCAGCTCTGAAGCTTGGTCTACTCATCTCTGAAGGAAAGAACTTGGATGGTTTTGTCTTTGATCCTTCTCGGCTCTCACATTTGTCCATGCACCATTGCCCTGATTTCCTATGGCCCACGTTTGTGAGATGGCAGGGCAAGGGCACGGCCCCTGATCTAGCTCAGAGCTGATTGGATCTCACAGGGATCAAACCTATACCTGTGAGGAGTGGTAGGCTCATGTGGACATATCTTCCTCACTAAACTATATACTCTTTTTTTCAGCACTGGGGATCAAACTCAGGGTCTCATGCATGCTAGACAAGTGCTCCATCACTGAGCTATATCCTAAGTCCCTATATACTTTTCAATAATGCTGAAGTCACTGAATAGTATTGAGTTTTACTATATACCTTTTATCATTCATAATCTTGTGAAGTAAGTACTAGCATTATCCCCTGTCCTATGAAAGAAACTGAGCTTTGGAGATACTAAGTAATCTAGCTGAGGACACACTCATGACCAGCCTCAGCAACTTAGTGAGGCCCTCAGCAACTTAATGAGATCCTATTTCAAAATAAAATAGGACTCGTGGTATAGCTCAGAGGTAGAATTCCCCTTAGTTCAGTTCCCAGTATCACAAAAAAAAAGAAGAAAGAAAGAGCCAAATTCAAATTTGGGCTGATGCCAAAGCCCATACAGGAATTAAGCTTCCACATTGTGTAATAGGTATAACAGTATTTAACAGACATTTCTTAATGCTAAATAAATGATCCTTGAATGAACAAATGTTTAATGCTAACTTGCTTTCAATATTTACCCACATTGCTTTGGAGAACCAATATAACTTTGCTCACCAGAAATGTTACCCACTTTACTAAGACTTGGTGCATAATTATTTGTAAGGCCAGCCCCAGTAATCGGAGCTTAACCTATGTAGGACTTAAGTACTTAACCTACATAAATGGCCCTTGTCATTCTGCAATTAGTCACCTTTTTCAGTTCTTAACTAGAGGGATAGGGGTGGAGAAGACACCTGGGAACCACCTGAGGAGCTTTTTCAAGCAATAGACATTCCCTACACCATACCTGTCTTCCGTAATAAATTCCAGCTTTATCTGGGTGGAGGAGGATGTCTACTTTGGCACAAGTTCCCAGATGTCCCAACCATACACACACACTTCCACTGAGAAGAGCCTCTGCTTTACTGTAGGTCAGTTCTGTCTTTTTATTTCAATAAAGTCTGATCTTTTAGAATCTAAATTAAGTGCTGAGGCTCCATGTGGCTGGTCTGAACATAAAGACACCCAGAATCCCAACTGTACTGTTTATTTTTTTTTTTTTTTTGTACTGGGGATTGAACTCAGGGGCATTCTACCTCCGAGCTACACCCCCAGCCCTATTTTTTATTTTTTATTTTGAAACCAGGTCTCACTAAGTTGCGGAGTGCCTCACTAGGTAGCTGAGGCTGGCCTCGAACCCGGATCCTCTGGTCTCAGCCTCCCGAATGCTGGGATTACAAGCGTGCGCCACCACGCCCGGCTTGTACTGTTTATTAAATAATTATCCTCTACATTTTCCATCTGGGTTTTAGCTAAAGCTGACCAACACATTTATGTATCATTGTATCTTTTTCAGAATCCAACTTGTAAATAGAACACAGCTTGCATTCCAATTTTGTTAGAGTACAATAAGTGTGAGAGGGCAGCACTTCCCTGCAGAACAATGGTGAAAATGTTCTTTGTCTGCTCTCTGATATGGGGCCCTAGACACCTGTGCCTTTCGAGAAAATGACATGTGTCTAGCGAGACTGAGCAACTGAATATTTAATTGTATTTCACCTTAATTTCTATTAGTCACATGTAGCCAGTGCCTGCCATGTTAGAAAGTTCAGAGATACGGAAACAAGCAACATAGCACTAGGATCCATTCCAGTTTTCTAAACTACTTTCCATAATACCCAAAACAAAGCAGCAACAGTGCTGTAAAAGCCAATAAGAAATTCTAGCACAATTACATTTCCACCAAGGAATGAATCCTTAAAGCAAAGGGAGATTCTGACCCAGGAGTAGATGAAAGCAGGTAGGAGGGAAGAGGCGCTCCCAAGGGAGATTCCTCGATGAACTCCTAGTAGTCTGTGAGACACAGAACAGAGCAAGACTGTCAAGGAGAGAGAAATTCCCCCTCAGAGAAAAATCTAAATGTGTTTTAGCCACCTGTCACCCCAGAGGAAGGACAGGATGGCAGTGTTAAATTGGTGAGATTGTAAAACAGGGAACTTAACTAACCTACAAGACCAGGTGAGGCATTTAAAGTGCGTTTGAACTGTCAGAACTTCACTCCTGAAATCGGGAGGGTGGCTGATGCCGCCTATATGACAGACTGAAAAGGAAAATCCCTTTCATTTTACAAAACTAGCATTTTCATTAAAAATATCATTCCATAAAAACAAGATTATGCTGAATTTTCATGCAAAGCAAATATTATAAAAAGCACAAAGAGACCTAGGATTGGGGTGGAGGTGGGGGGAGAGGTAACAGAAAGGCAACAGAAAGGCAGGAAACAGACTTCATTGCAAAGGTGTGCACTAAAAAAAAATCCATCCATGCAAGTGAGGTAGCAACTAAAAAGGCAAAGGTGGAGAGGGATAGGAACTAAGGAAGAAATTCACTAATGTACCCAGAGAAGAGAACAGAGTTGAATTCTGAGCTAGGGCAATGTTTCTCTAATTTGATCTCAAAGACATACTCTTT
>PVLC010003764.1:35884-78917 GCA_004027655.1 Graphiurus murinus
GTACTGGGGATTGAACTCAGGGGCATTCTACCTCCGAGCTACACCCCCAGCCCTATTTTTTTATTCTTTATTTTGAAACCGAGTCTCACTAAGTTGCAGAGTGCCTCACTAGGTAGCTGAGGCTGGCCGCGAACCCGGATCCTCCGGTCTCAGCCTCCCGAATGCTGGGATTACAAGCGTGCGCCACCACACCCGGCTAAGAGTTTAGCTTTCTTAAGTAAATGTTTGTCAATGCAGGTCAAGAAAATTCATCAGAGGTCTTAGAGGATTCTAAAGGAGTCCATAGCTTATTCAAAATTGCCAACTGGTGACCTGGATGGAGGTAGATCACACCTACCATTTGATTTTTACTATATTGGATGAGTTAAAGCAGTTTCCTAGCTTTGTCCTTAGCCTGTTTATGAAAAGATTAAACCTCTTTAAACTCGGAGGGCAGGTTGGGCATATTATATGTATTATATAGGCTGAACATCCTTAATCTGAAATCCAAAATGCTCCAAAAGCTATCATTTTTTGAGTGTTGACATGATATCACAAATGGAAAATTCCACACCTGACCTCAAGTAATGAGTTGCATTCACAGGCAAGAAGCCAGGAGAGATGGCACACACCTGTAATCCCAGTATTTGGGAGGCTGAGACAGGAGGATCGCAGGTTCGAGGACAGCCTCAGCAAGTAGTGAGGCTCATCAACCTCTAGCAAGACCTTGTTTCAAAATAAAAATAAAATAGGTCTGGAGGTGTAGCTCAGAGGTAGAATACCCCTGGGCTCGATTTCCAGTACCACAAAACACAGACAAACTGAAAGTATTGTGTAAAATTACCTTCAAGCCATGTGTATATGAAACATAAGTGAAATTTGTGTTTAGACTTAGATCCCCTCCCCAAGATATCTCATTATGTATATGCAAATATGCCAGTATCTCTGACCTCAAAAATCTGAAATCTGAAACACTTGTGGTTCCAACCATTTCTGATAAGGGATATTCAACCTGTATTGCCCAATATGTATCACTACTTTAAGAATGTTGTTCTTCTGTTGAATATGGGAAGCAGTGTGATAGGGAGTTCTGAATCATGAGTCACTATAACTGTGTCACTTGTCCCTTCAGAATTTTCATTTCTGATCTATATAATGAAGCAAGTTGACCGGGTAATTAATTACCAAGGTCACGTCCAACTCTAGATCTCTTTGATTCTAACAATAAATTGCAATACCATCTTGTGTCTCTTCCCTGAAGGGCCTTTGAACTGCAAATCATTTTCACTAGGATTTTTTTTTCATGTCTGTTCTTTTCATTGCCACCCTCCACCACTGAGCACTGTGTGATTTTTTTGAAGGAAAAATCAGTCAACACTCAGCATCCCACCTATTATCCACTACCACCTAGGAAGTGGGAAATTAAACTACAGAATCCAGACTCCCAGAGCTTAGTGCAAACCACCCAGATATAAAAGAAATACTTACTCAAAGGTGGTTTTTCTAAAGTTTCAAATAAATGAGACAGCTGTTCACTCAAGTTTGAGTAAATCAATGGAAACATAACAACTGTCTTTTTTTTATGTTTGGAGTACTATAAAGAATGTTATTTAATGAATGAAATATCAGCCTGTTAGTTGACCCACTGCAGAAAGAGTGATCTTTATACTTAGTGAGTCCTCAGAACAGTCAAAGTTCTCCACCTTGAGCACTGATGGTGGAAGGTCCTTGTGTGCGTTCAGAGCAAGGAAGTGAGTATGCCATACCACGTGGGTCTGCGACTAAGCCTCCACTGCCTTTTCATGGGGGTAGTGCTACTCCATTCTCCATCTCTATCTTATTCTCCCATCTCCATCTTTTGTAAAGATGGACAAAAAGCATGTGTCATTGCCTCTGCCTTGATTGAAGTATGATACCTGTGGTCTGAGGGATTATTTTCGGAGGTCAAGGGGACCTGACTACGTAACTAAGAATCTTCCTCAGATTCTGTTCAAAGCCTGTTTTCTATTCAACTTTATTTCTCCATTCTAGAGTCATTAATGAAGGCATTGCATCATTGTTTGTGCCTATTCTTGCAAATGTGCATCAGAGAATTTTTTAAAAAATTGTGAAAATAGAATGAGATCAAACAATGAAATTGATTCACAGAAGTCTAATATGTATTACATGCTGTGTGCATCTGTGGGGGGGGCACCTTTATTTGCTGTCCCCAAGTTGTCACTTATCTTCTTTCTCACATATGTCTCTGTGCAGATCTTTCCTTTTTATCTCTTCTTTGTTCCATCTGTGAATCTCACTGCCTGTTGGCTTCCTCTTTACCTCTTTTCTCCCCTCTGACTCTTTTTACTAGATATAATGTAGAACTGAAAAACTCTTTAAAATAATTTATACAGCTAGGCATAGTAGCACATGCTTGTAATCCGAGTACTTGGGAGGCTGAGATAGAAGGATCACAGGTTCAAGGATGGCCTCAGGAAGTAGTGAGACTCTCATCAACCTAGTGAGACCCTGTTTCAAAATAAGAATAAAATAGGGCTGGGGATGTAGCTCAGAGGAAAAACGCCTTTGAATACAGTTCCAAGAACCACAAAAAATAATAATGATAATTTCTGCAACAATTAACTCAAGATTCCTGTTCCCTCTTATTAATTCAAAAAGGAAGTAAGGTATTTCATACAGTCTCAGAAGAACTACACTTTGTTGATGAGCTCCTCGTTTCCTTTCTCTATGGTACCAAGAGCTCTCAAGGCAGTTTCTCCAGCCCTGACACCAAAGTAGGCAAGAGGAGAGGCAAAAGATGGCAGTGAGGCTTCCTCCACCATACTGCATACCCAGAAGCAGCCATGCTCTGTCCGGCCCTTCCCACCCTCAGCTTCCCCTTTCTCCTCTCTCTCTATTCTTCCCTTCCCTCACTATGAGTATTTCATCTCTCCTGAAGTGTACTTTTTCAGAAGATTAAAATTGGTTCCTTAATTGTTCCCAAATATCAATAAACAACAATCTGTTCTGATCAACCTGTGTGTGCACACACACACACACACACACACACACACACACACACATACACACACCACAGTCCTCGAAAAGTCAGCTATTATGATAAGCCCAGCAGAAGATATCAAAATACTCCCAAGGGCCAGGCACATACCTATAATCCCAGACCAGCCTCAGCAACTTAACAAGGCCCTCAGCAACTTAGCAAATCCTGTTTCAAAATTTAAAAAAATTAAATTAAATTAAAATAAAGCTAGGAAGCCAGGTGTGGTGGTACACTCTTGTAATCCCAGTACTTGGGAGGCTGAGACAAGAGGATCAAGGATTCGTGGCCAGCCTCAGCTACTTAGTGAGGCCCTCTGCAACTTAGTAAGACCCTTTTTCAAAATAAAGAATAAAAATAGGGCTGGGAGTGTATCTCAGAGGTAGAATGCTCCTGGGTTCAATCCCCAGTATCACAAAAAATAAAATAAGGCTGAGGGTATAACTCGGAAGTAGAATGCCCCTATCTCTAGTACCAAAAAAAAAAATTACTCTCAAGGTTATGCCTCACCTCTGATGGCAGGACCCTTTTTTGGCCTTTTTTCCTCCATGGGCAGCCCACTGAAACTTGGCTTACACTTAGGAATATATCTGTCCTATCTTGGGAGAGGATTGGGACCAAAAGCAAAACTTAGAAATAACTGCCAATGAACACTTCCAAAATGTCAGCCTATGAAGGATAATGATCAAAGCTGTTTTCACTGCATCAAGGGCTCCAGCTCTCCAGATGCATCCTATGGACTCATGAGCTCACTGACCCCAGGAGATGTGGCATTGTTTGTCCCATCAATAGGAAACACATAACTGCCTCTATCTCTTCTGTCAAAATAATGACCTTCTTCATTTGATGTGCAACCAAATGCAAGATGATAATGCAAGATAATAGCTCCAAAGCAAGATAATGACTTATTTGAAATAATTCCCTTTGAAATCATCTTATATTTCCCATCCTAGCTATAATTTGGCTAATTGCTTAATAATTCTGTTTAAATGTCACCATTTCTGCAAACATCAATTCATTAGACCTACTTTTTCTGGTTGGAAATCCTTTTGCTTCTCTAAGTATCCTCTGTCCCTTTCTCCCATTTGTACTTTTGCCTGAGAAACATTCTAATGGCATAAATAATATCCCTTCAAAAAGGTGTTATGCAAGCCGGGCATGGTGGCGCACGCTTGTAATCCCAGCATTTGGGAGGTTGAGACTGGAGGATCCAGGTTCGCGGCCAGCCTCAGCTACTTAGTGAGGCACTCCGCAACTTAGTGAGACCCTGTTTCAAAATAAAGAATAAAAAATAGGGCTGGTAGTATAGCTTGGAGGTAGAATGCCCCTGAGTTCAATCCCCAGTACTGCAAAAAAAAAAAAAAAAAAAGGTGTTAAGCAGATCAAGGTGTTTCTCTGTTCCAGAGCCCAAGCAATGTAGTCTATGTCCTTGAAACTGTACCTGTGATTGGAAAGATCTAAGACTGTGTCTTTTAAAAAGCCAGTTTCTCTGCCAGAAAAATGAAGCTGTGATCATTGGCAGACCTAAGACCCTGCCTCAGTGTGGAGCATGTTGCATTTGGCATAGCAAGAGGTTGCAAGAGAGAAAAACCCAGACCCAGACTTAAGGAGCCTGCAGCCCAACTGGCAGCTGCTCAGCTGGGGAATGCAACTCAGAGGTATGGTCACATGTAAGAAAATGAGCCAAGTTAAAACTCTGCTCAAAGTAGAGGTCTTTTTCAGAACAGGCAGTGAGACCACAAATATGCACGCACACTCACACATACCTTGTTTGAAGGTGAGCATTGTTGCATGTCTGTTTCCAGGAACCAGCACATTCCCTCCAGAGGCAGTGTACACCTTACCCTTTCGGGCAAGGGGGAGTTATCTAGGCTATTAAATGGACTCTGACCTGTTCCCCAAACATTCTTCTTTTCTATAGTCTACCAGCTAGGAACTTCCAATGTTGCCTTTCATTTTTCACTTGATGTTTCCAGCACCCATTTTTTTTTTTTTTCGGTACTGGGGATTGAACTCCAGGGGCATTCTACCTCCAAGCTATACCCCTAGCCCTATTTTTTATTCTTTATTTAGAAATGGGGTCTCACTAAGTTTTGGAGGGCCTCACTAAGTAGCTGAGGCTGGCCCTGAACCTGCAATCCTCCTGCCTCAACCTCCCAAGCACTGGGAGTACAAACATGCACCAGCATGCCCGGCTCAGCACCCAATTTTACTTCATCCAAATGATCATATCCCAAAAGAAGCCAGCCCAGTTGTTCATGCCTTTGAAAAGACAAGAGCCATAGATGAAAGGCCTAGATCTTCTGTCCTGAAAATTTCCTCAGGCCGGTGATTCATAAGATACTACCTAGGTAATGACCAAAAGAGAGAAGCAAAAGGGCCAAGAGGTAAGCAGAAATGAGAGGACATAAAATCTGATTCAAGTTATTGGAGAGGAAGCAACTGAGTGTTCATGGAACAGAAGGAGACAACTCATTTCTTTGAAGATTAGCACAGTGCCACATTTTCAAATAAGACCACATGTTTATAAAGAACCCCCCTCCCCTGTGTGCAAAAGCACCATGGGAAGGTGGTAAGAGCAGCATTCACATTGAGGGAAGGTGTAGAACTAATTGGGCACTGATACTGCACAGAGTGTGGTCACCAGAGGCACGCTCACACCCAGGTCATCCATGGGGCATTTCACCAGCATGTTTCTTTTAGGCTAAGGTGTCAATCACACTAAGTGTCATACTCTTTCTTGCTGGACCACAAATATGTGCCAAATGAGGTCAAAGATGATTGCATGGTTCTGGGAAAACGTGGAGGCTGTCCTCCGTCGTAACTTGACAAACCTTTTGGTAACCACCACCTGCGCTCCTGTCCGTGCGCTGGTACTTTTCAGCAATTCTCTGTGAGGCATTGGATGGAAGCAATTGAGAAGATGCAAGATGACATTCATCCAGAGGGCAATACCTGAGGATGTGTGCATAGCCTTGAATTGTACAACATGAACCAGGCTTTAGAGTTCTAATTGATCTGTGTGTGCACAATTGATTCTCACTTTTCTTTCTTCAAAAACTACTCTGAATTGCTTTGGGATAATCCAGAATTTGAAATGATGCCCTCAAAGAATTATCACAACATATGGAACTATTGCTCAACCCATTCATTTCTAACTTTGTCTTTTTCTCCTGAATTATTTTTCTTACTGAATAGTTAAAATTCTCTCTGAGTCTTTGGCTTTTTGTACATTTTTATTTCTCTGGTCTGTCTAGTATTACTTGAGGAAAGCAAAGATAAAAATAACAATGACATAATCATACCTGAAATAACGCTGAGTGTTGAGTAGGATTGTTCCAGGCATTTCATGTGTATTAATTCATGCCATCCTCACCACAACCTTATGAGGTAAGTGCTACTATTAGAGCTATTTCACAGATAAGAAAACAGAGGCACAGGAAGATAAGACATGACCCAGGCCACACACTAGTCAGAGGCAGGACCAAGGTATGAACCCAGCCCGTCTGGCTTCCAGGACCTGGCTCTGGGTCACTATGAATCACCCAGCACGTGTGTCTGCACACTATGAATGAGATGGCTAGGAATGAGGTTAATTTTAATCTTTAAAAAGTAAACTGTGAGCTCTTACTTATCTTTAACCATTCTGTTTTTCCCTCCGACACTCTCAGAGGATGGAAATGCTTAAGGGAAACTAAGGTAGTATGAGACCACACCATGTAAGTGTGAGCATGGCTCTTTGTGGGTTCCGCTGTGTTTTGTGCGCTTCCGCCTTGCGTTCCCGCATGTCTTCTCCGCTGTTCTCCTGACTCCCGCTTTCAGCGCTTGGCGCTTGGGCCGCATGAACCGCCGCTTTTAAGCAATAGATCCTATGTCTTTGTTCCTGATTTTATATTTGTGCTGCACACACCCACACACACACACACACACACACACACACACTCCCAGAAGAGGGGTAAGAGCCAAAGCACTTGCAGCTGTCGGCCTGGCACATCCCCGGGAAGGAGTTGGGGAGCCCCGGGATGCGTTTGGTTATTGTATTCTTGACAATGCGCCCTCAGACGGTTAGCATTTAGGATTCCAGGCACGGGTCGATCCTCTCGCTGCAGTATACCGCTCCAAAGTGTGGAACCAGGTGTTAGGACTGCTCCACGCCGTGCCTGAGCTGGGTCTTAAATGGATTATCGCTCCGCCATTCTCCATAAGAGTAGACTCTATGTGAACGTAAACGCCACTGTGCAAGTAACAGGACTGAAATGAGCCACGGAGAGAGTGGCACTCTTCTCAGACTTTATTATTTTCTCTCTGTACATATTTATATGATGAATGCACATACATATATGGAAAATTCCCATATTATGAAGGAGAAAGGATAATAGACTTCCAACTACGTATGAGCCATATTGGCCCTTCATTGTACACACACACACACTTTCACTTGGTAATCCTTGATTCTACACACAAACTTTCTTTTCCATTCTGAATGAATTTAATATCTGCTAAACTAGATGTACAGAATAAATTGGGGGAAGATATTTGTGCCTCACTAGGAGTATATCTAGAACATTTAAAATATAAGCCTATCTCAGACTTCCCTCAGCTATTGGAACATACAGAAATATAATCCTGTCTCATACAGCTTCCAGCTATTGGAAAGTATGGAAATGGAATATGGGCCCCTTCCTGGAAGCTGTGATTTGGGGGTTAGCACTGCCTCATGTTCTCACTCTCCCTGGAATTTTGAGTGTGTGTTGAATGGGAATTAGGAGGAAACATTCCAAGCTAGTTGTCAAAGATGACAAGAATTCGAAATTGGAGGAGCTCTCATGAGATGTGACTGAGCACTGCCTTGTCGAATTGACACCCCAACCCGCTGTTAAGAGACATATAAAATTCTGGAACCAAAGAATCCTTAGACTTGTATCCTTCACTCCAAATACCCCGACTTAAGGAAGATAACTCAGGTCTCAAGATAGTAACTTGCCCAAGATGGGGCAAAGCCTCAATTAAAGCTCAATCCTCCTCTTCCTATGAAAGCAACTTACTGGTGTTGTGTCCTAGTTCCCTGCACATACCACCAGTGGAGCTCTTTAGAATTGAAAGAAAAGGAAGGAGTTTACATCCCAAGAAAGGATCCCAGGTCCCATTCCTGGCTCTGTCGCTAAATACTAGGGTGAGCTGGAGAAAGTTAATATGCCTCTCTGGATTGTGGGCTGTTTGTTTGTAAAAATGAGTTTCAAAATAGCTGACTTCAAAAAGTACACAATGCCACTTTTGCTCGTTAACCTTGGGCTGTTCTTCATGCTCTTCCTCCCACCAGTATTTATTTTCCACTGTAAGATGATGGAAGAAGTAATAGTCAGGCTGTGCAAATGGGGACAGCCTCCAAGCAAGAGCACTGTGAGTCTCTGTGACTAACTGAAGGAGAGCAAGGGAGAGGAGGAGAAGGTACAAATGAGAAGCAAGTCACTGTTCCTTTTACATGGACACATCACACTCAGACAAATGTGGCAGACTCCAAGTCCGATCACCTCAAATATGCTGATTTCTGCAGCTTGGGGTTATCTGGCTGGTATCTACTTCTCTCCTTCCCAAGATATCACTTGTGAGAGCTCCAAAACTTCAGGAGACCCAGTAGGTAAACAAGGTTACATTTTCTCCTTCTCAGTGTATTGCTAGCAGAGTTAACAAGTCCAGGGAAATCTCTGAGGCAGTCTGAGAATAATTTGAGAGCCAATAAGGCAGGAGTAAAAACATATATATGCCAGTCTTCAGCAATATTTTGAGATCAACTCCCTTATTTACATAAAGTTATGGAAATACAGATATTAAAATATGTAGTGCTGTTTTAGCAGAGCTTTCCCCCCTCCCATGGGAAATGCATGGTATCTATATGATGAATCTTTTTCAGAGAGCAAGAAAATCATCACCCAATTTAACAGTTTGGCCCTTTTGAGCCTTTACATACATCAAGTTTGTCTTAAAATGCAACTTTTTCCAAAATGCCTCCCCTAGTCTACAGCAGCCTTCTCTGGATCTGACACTGATTCAGAGTTGGGTGGGAGGAGAGGGACAGGCTGTGTCAGGCTAAGGAACATCACAGAGATGGATAATTTTGTGTGTACTTTTTAGGTTTTAATGGTGCTGGACAGAATATAGCACTGCAAAGAGCTGTGGCCTCTGGAAATATTACCAGGATATGAGTTAGCAGCTCCAGAATTTTGCCAAAAGGGGGGCTTAGATAAAGCAAACATGGCAGGAAAAGGCTGCACCAAGGGACTCTTAAAGCTGCATTTGCATGAAACTTCGTTTAAGATTGATAATGCTGCCGGATGTGGTGGCATACGCTTGTAATCCCAGCATTCGGGAGGCTGAGACTGGAGGATCCAGGTTCGCGACCAGCCTCAGCTACCTAGTGAGACACTCCGCAACTTAGTGAGACTTGGTTTCAAAATAAAGAATAAAAAATAGGGCTGGGGGTATAGCTTGGAAGTAGAATGCCCCTGAGTTCAATCCTCAGTACTGCAAAAAAAAAAAAAAAAAAAAAAAAAAAAAGATTGAGAACGCCAATCCACCACATCATCTAGAGGGAATGGCTATTGGAAAGTATGGAAGGGAAATGTGGGCCCCTTCCTAGCAAACCATCATTGTCTTAGTGTCCCCCTCCTGTGATAGCTTTAGCACTCTTTGAGGGGTGAAATGGCATCATTGGGCCACCCTACAAGCCAGTCCTCATCCCACTGAGGATGCTGAGCAGGCAATAGGGGCATGAGCTCCTCACCTTATTTCTCCTTTGTCAGAGAGCTCCCTAACAAATCAATCAGCTTCAAGTGGTGGGTGGTTTTTTGGGCTTCTAGGTCCATCCTGGTTGGTCTCTCAGGCTTAAGATAATTTTTGTCCTGCTGAGACCTCTAGTGACCAAACTGGAAACTACAAACATCTAAGGAAAGAAGCAGTCCTGTGGGAGCCAGCCCCCGAACCACAGTCATTCTGGTCCACGTCTGTGAAGGCCTTGGCCTGAAATTCTTTCGAGATGGCAGAAGGGGAGCACAGAGCCCTGAGAGCAAGCCTCAGTGGCCATGTGAATATTCCCAGCTGCCACTTCCGAAATGGTTTCTCCCTGGTCAGCCATGGTGATGAGGACTCTGCCTTCTTTTGTGCTTCTCATTATTCTGACTTGATTCTGGCATCTACTAGAAAATCTAGGTTTGGCCAGTCCATTATGTCTTCTCCCCAGAAGAGACCTGAACCCGAACTGAGCTCCCAAGAGTCACAAGAGTTGGCAATAGATCCTGGACACACACCCAGGCTCAGGCTGCCTGGGGGCTGACAGACCAGCCTGGCTCCTGGGGGCAGGGTTGCACTGTATCTGGGGTCCTCCCTCCCAAACAGACAGAAAATAGGCCCGCCACCACCATTACTTCCAATACTGATCCTGAGGGCTTCCCTGGAACAGTAAGTGGGTTATGCCTGACTGACATGAGACTGAATTGATTTAATTGTTCTGAACCAGTGCTTCTCAAAATGTGGCCCCCAGACCAGCAGCAGCATCACTAGGAGCTTGTTAGAAATGCAATACTGCTCCGGCCTGGTTAGTACTTGGATGGGAGAGATGCAATCCTGGGCTTCAGACCTACAAATCAGATACTCTGGGAGTAGGGCCCAGGAATCTGTGCTTTATAAGCCCTCCAGGTGATTAAGAGGCCTTGTAAATTTTGAGAACCACTGATCCAAACATTGATTCCCAAATGTCCATAGGCATAAGATTACAACTCTTGGCTTATTTAAAATGTAAGTTCTGACCATGCACCCACAGAAATTTTGTTGTTCTGCAGTGCAGCACAAAAATCTGGGGTGTTTGTTTGTTTGTTTGTTTTGTTTTTGGTACTGGGAATGGAATCCAAGGGCATTCTACCTCCAAGCTATACTCTCAGCCCCATTTTATTCCTATTTCATTTTTATTTTAAAATGTGGTCTTGATAAATTGCTGAGGGTCTTGCCAAATTGCTCCAGCTCCCCTACAACCTGTAATCCTCCTATCTCAGCCTATCAAGTACTGGGATTACAGTCATGCACCATCACATCCAGCACTAAAAATCTACTTTTTAACCATTATTCTATGTAATTCTGACAAAGAGGATCCTTGGGCCTCCATTCCAACAAATCTGCTGCAGAGAGAGCAGTGCCTCTTTGCTAGCAGTTTAGCCTTCTCTCTTGAGTTAGAGATAAAGCTTGTTCTCATATCTCACCAGTCATGAAGGAGATCTCAGTAAGTATCTCAGGTTCTACAGATCTGTGGATGGGATTGTACTGGTCCTTTGACAAATTAGATTTGTTGCCCCTGTAAAGAAAACCTCCATATAGTCTGTATCATAATCCAAAAATGAACTATTTCTCAGAAGAAAGCTATGGATTACTGAGAGAACACAAAGAATAGGACCTGAGTCTGGGAGTTTATCAAGCGTGATCCAGTCTCCCTGTGAGTCTGGACTTCTGGGCTGGTGTGCTGGGCTCACCAGGAAGCCAGGAGTCTTCCTTGGGCTGTGAGTCTGTCGCACAGCAAGTTGCCCTTTCTTCTCCTTCCTTGGACATGCAGGGACATAGTGGTGTTTTGCCAGAAGGACCCCAGAGGACAGTGGATTATAATACTGCTGTGGAAAAAAGTTTTCAAAATTAGGGGCTATATATACACTTGCCTTTTATAGCCATCACATTAGTCACCCTGGAAAAATTCAATTCATATTTGAGAAGATTTTTGTGAATGTAAATTTCCAACTCTATTCAGTATACTTTAGCACCTGCTGGGAACCCCAGAAGAGATTTGCCATTGTTCTGTCCCATTTAACTCCACCATTAAGCCCCACCCCAGTTCTCTTCAGGGCACCCACACTTTCTCAGGGCACTAACTTGCTGGGAGTTGCTTCAAGAGGTCTCAGATGCAGTGTCACATTTTTAAGAGTCCAATAGAAGTCGAGCGAGATACTTGGTGCCAATGTTCCTTGTCACCCACCACCTGGGAGCCTCACACATCGCCCAGGACCGGCACTACGAAGATATGGTCTGTCTGGGCAATAGCTTCAGCAGGTGCAAGCCTCTATTCTTTTCAAATCAAGTGAGTAGAACAGAAAAAAAAAAGTTGCCTTCCTTCCTCCCACCTATTCTTCCTTCTTCCCCTCTTTTTTCCTACCTCCTTCCCTTCCCTCCTTCCTGTCTTCTTTCCACCTTCTTCCCCTTGCACATTTTCCCATGCTACCTTCCCCTCCTTTTCCATGCTTCTGTAACTCACTGACTTTTTCCCCTCTCCTTATCTTCCTATTAGGCTTCCCCACAGTCCTGAAGAGCAAACACACACACACACACACACACACACACACACACACACACACAGCTCAAAGAGCCTCACCAGCACTAACTGCTGAAGCCGCATACATTCTGCCATGCAGGAAATGCCACCTTAATTAACTGTAAAACATAATTAAAAGATAGATCTCACCTCACTCAGATTGAGGGAGAGAAAAAGGGGAACAAGGAAGGAAAAAAACAGTAAAGGAACCCCCAAAGTGAAGTCACAAATGTAGAATGTGGAATGCAAAATGTGGATTTTTTTTTCTTTCTTTTTTGTACTAGGAATTGAACCCAGAAGCATTCTACCTCTAAGCTGCACCACCAGTCCAATTTTATTTATTTGGAAACAGAGTCTCACTAGGTTGCTGAAAGCCTTTCTAAGTTGCCCAGGCTGACTTTGAACCTGCTGTCCTCCTGTCTCAGCTGACACCCAGAGCCATATGACCAGTGCAGTCCACAGAGCGCCAAGCTCAGAGGGGCCCCACAATTGTGGTTTAATTCTCCTGGTCTTGAAATCATCAACAGTTGTATCTTCATTTGTGTTTTTGTGTTTTCTAGCTGCAGTCTGAGGGGATGATGGAGCATTGGAGGATCGGGGTTCAGGGGGACTTGCAGACTGTCCATGTGCCCTGCTTCCTACTGTCTCCTCCTCTCTCTACTTTGTCCCACTCAAGTCCCCTCCTCCCCACCGCCCTGGGGTGGGTTCACAGCCCATCCTCCTGCCCCCTGGAACTCTGTGCCCTACCTGTCCTCCCCTTCCTGTGTCTTCCCAGTAACCACGGCCGCCCTCTGCCTCAGGCAGGGTCCGCACACAGTGAGAAGGTTCATGGTTGGGTGCACCTATCCCACAGCACCTAGAGGCAGGCCATAGCAGTAGCCATCCCTCCCGGGACTGACAGTGCCACAGTGTGTCTGGTGGGCAGTGGGCGGGAGGCCACAACTCAGTGAGAGACAAGCCTATTGCTCACCCCTGATCCAGTTCCCTGGTATGGGAGGTTGCAATAGCCTTGGGGATACCCATCTGCCATGAATTGGCGATACCACCATGGAAAGAGGAGGTTCTCCAGAGCCTGCCCCAAGCCAGGGGCCAATGCTTTGGACCAGTGGCTGGAGGGATGAAAATCCATGAACGGCCTATGAGGGTCCTGAGTATCTCTGTGTGCCAGGGAGCACTCCCCACCAGCTCCCTTGAGTCTCCTCAGTGCCCGGGAGAGCTTTCCCTTCCTGTTTCCTTCCTTCCTTCCTTCCTTCCTTCCTTCCTTCCTTCCTGAGTCTGTCTGTGCTTGTCTTTTCTGGCCAGGTCAAGGCACCCTCCAGGGACAAAATACAGAATGTGCAATTTCAGTGATGAGTTAAATGCTCTGGCGTTTGTATTTACAGCTGGCATAGTGCAGTGTAAAGATGAACGGTAAATTTGATGCTATTAATTTAAATTTTTCATTTTTATTTACTGACAATGACCTTAAACAACAAATTTTAAAATTCCGTGATGAGAGAGACCATGGCAAGGTGGAGATGTGTATTTTAGTACATTTAGTGGCACTTTTTCTGCTTTTTGAGGTTTTCCTTTATCACTGGGTCTGCAAATGATATTGCTGGTCCTGTTTGCACCCCAATCTGCCTTGATTTTTAAATATTTACATTTATCTTTACATAATGTTAGAGGTTAATGCCTATAATTTTAGTATATTGGAAGGCTGAGACAGAAGGATCACAGGTTCACAGACAGCCTCAGCAACTTAGTGAGGCCCTCTACAACTTAGTGAGACTCTGTTTCAAAATAAAAATAAAATAGGAGCTGGGCATTGTGGTGCATGCCTGTAATCCCAGTACTTGGGAGGCTGAGACAGGAGGATCAACCTCAGCAACATAGCAAGATTCTATTTCAAAATAAAAAATGGGGCTGGAGGTATATCTAGTTCCAAAATACACACATACATACATACATACATACATACATACATACATACATACACACACACATAAAATAGGGCTGGGGATATAGCTCAGAGGTAGAATGCACCTGGGTTCAACCCCCCCATACAATAATTTAATTAATTAACTAATAATTAATTAATTCTAATCCTGGGGATCCTGGGGTAGGGGACAGTTTCCAGTCTGTAACTGTTAGGTAAATTCAATCTTACCTATCCACCCACAGGAGTGAAAAGGAGGAAACCTAGAAGTAAAAGAACAAAGAGATGCTTGCATTTAGTAACATTGTAAAGGAAGAAAAATAATTCTCTCTTTAACCCTCTGAGTTCTTAGCTGGGATAGATCCCTGAAATAAAAGACAAGCCGGCTACGGTGGCCCACACTTATAATCCCAGCATTTGGGAGGCTGAGTCTGAAGGATCCAGGTTCGCAGCCAGCATCAACTGCTTAGTGAGGCCCTCTGCAGCTTAGTGAGACCCTATTTCAAAATAAAGAATAAAAAATAGGGCTGGGGCTGTAGCTTGGAGATAGAATGCCCCCGGGTTCCATCCCCAGTCCTGAAAAAAAAAAAATAGAGAGCCGGGGATGGTGACTCACACCTGCAATTCAGGGAGATTACAGGGAAGCTGAGACAGGAGGATCACAGGTTGGAGGACCACCTTAGCAATTTAGAGATGCCCTCAGTGAGACCCTGATTCAAAATTTTAAAAAATTTAAAATAGAATTGAGAGCGGTGGCGCACGCTTGTAGTCCCAGCATTCGGGAGGCTGAGACCAGAGCATCCGGGTTAGCGTAGCCTCAGCTACCTAGTGAGGCACTCTGCAACTTAGTGAGACTCGGTTTCAAAATAAAGAATTAAAAAAAAATAGGGCTGGGGGTATAGCTCAGAGGTAGAATGCCCCTGAGTTCAATCCCCAGTACCGCAGAAAAAAAAAAAAAGAGGTGGCTTTAAACTCAGTCTTAAATAGCATTTAAGCTGAAACAAAGAAAGGTGTTGGGTGGGGGTGGGAGTCACAGTCATGGGGAAGTGACCAGGAGAAATACACTAAAGAAGAGTAAGTTTCCTATGATGAGTGACCTCAGTGTTGTCTCCATTGAAAAGTCTTTGGGGCTTCAGAGTCATCCTTCTTTTCCTGTTACCAGAGGGAGACAAGAGACACTTTGTGTGTGTGTATGTGTGTGTGGCACTGGGGATTGAACCCAGGGGAAATCTACCTCTGAGCTGAATCCCCAGCCTGATTTTATTTCTTATTTGGAAACAGAGTCTCACTAAATTTCGGAGCGCCTAAGTTGCTGAGGCTGGCTGCAAACCTTTGATCCTCCTGTCTCAGCCTCCCAAGTACTGGGATTACAAGCGTGTGCCACCACTCCTAGTTGGAGACACACTTATGAATGGTCGTTTCTTTGATAGATGTAAATTTCCCTTATGAAGAGATAACTTCTACTCTTCAGAGCTTCTCCTGTGTCTGAAGTTTCTCAAAATAATCAGCTTGAGCCGGGCATGGTGGCGCACGCCAGTAATCCCAGTACTTGGGAGGCTGAGACTGGAGGATCCGGGTTTGCGGCCAGCCTCAGCTGCTTAATAAGGCCCTCTGCAACTTAGTGAGACCCTATTTCAAAATAAAGAATAAAAAATAGGACTGGGGGTGTAGCTTGGAGGTAGAATGCACCTGGGTTCAACCCCCAGTACTGCAAATAATAATAATAATAATAATAATAATAATAATAATAATAATAATAATAATCAACAGCAGCAGCAGCAGCCGCCTGAAACATTCTTTGTGCTGAAGCAGTGTATTTTAGAGTGGCATACTCTTGTCTTCTATAGCACCCATCTCACTTTTAGGGTAACCTATATGCACAGGGCAGTGTGAGAGTCTCATGGTGAGGTCAGTTCATCAGCCATGAGAGGCCCTCTTCAACAACACAGATTCTTACACTCAACCCACATTGTATTTCCAACATATCACAAATGATTAGGTCATTTATCACCCTCCTGTCTGAAGACTGGTGCCTCAAAGGAGGATTAATAAGCTTGTAGCTTCTCAAAACTTGAGTATAAAAACAGAGAATAAGACAGAATTAAGTGCAGAAGATATAATTTCTGTAATGCTATTTGTCTAAGTAGATTGTATAGAGCTACATTCTAAATGAGATTCCCCCCCTCCTCCCCGTGGTACTAGGGATCTCCACCCCCAGCCCAATTTTTTATTCTTTATTTTGAAACGTAGGGTCTCTCTGAGTTGTGGAGGGCCTCACTAAGTAGCTGAGGCCAGCAGCAAACCTGTGATCCTCCTGTCTCAGCCTCCCAAGTACGGGGAATACAAGCGTGCACTACCACACCCGGCCTAAATGAGATTTTGAAAAGAGAAAAATAGAGCAATTTGGCCCTTCCTTCCAGGTCAAGAAAACTTTATTTATAATAAAGTGAGGCACCAGGTAGGGTGGCACATGCCTGCAATCCCAGCTACACAGGAGACTGAGGCAGCGGGTCACAAATTCAAGGCCAGCCTGGGCAACCTAGTGAAACCCTGTCTCAAAATAAAATTTAAAAGGCTAGGAGTATAGCTCAGTGTAGAGTGCATGCCTAGCATATGTGAGGCCTTGGGTTTGATTCCCAGTACTGCAAAAATAAAATAATAAAAACAATAATAAGCTAGGCATGGTGGTGCATACCTGTACTGAAACAGGAGTATCACAGGTTCACGGCCAGCCTCAGCAACTTAGTGAGGCCCTCTGCAACTAAGTGAGACCCTATTTCAAAATAAGAAATAAAATAGGGCTGGGGGTGTAACTCAGAGTTAGAACTCCCCTGGGTTCAATCTCTGGCACACACACACACACACACACACACACACACACACACACACACACACACACACCAAGGGAAAAAAACAACAATAATAATAATAAAATGAAGCTTGCTATGGTTTATAAATTTCTCATAATTTCTTTCCATTAACTAGTAATGTATCCACCCAAACACAACTTTCTCTGCACTCTTGTGAACCTCGTAAACTCTTTAGGTAGACGTGGGAGGCTTAATGTATTTCCTGTGAAACTGTACCATTCTCCTTGATCAGCTTATCCCAGCTTTGCAAACTGAAAAAAAAAAAATTCATTCCTGGCATCAACAGACTGTTAAATTGGTTCTGATTAATAATTGAATCTTAAGACCCTTTCAAGACAACATTTACACGAACAGATTAGTGGGGAGAGGAGAGTTGTATCAGGCAGCACCATGTCATGATGGAACGGACTGATGACCTCAACGACAGGTTAAATGTACAGAGTCCAGACTCTGGGGGAGTTTAAATCCTTAGCAAAACCCATCATAAAAATGCATGGGAACAGCTCCCCCGCAGACCGCCAGGCCTGCCACTTACTTCCTGGTAATCTACTTTTAACATGGATTGAGATGCATTCTTCTTGTATTTAGAGTGTGACTGCAGGTCACATTCTTATGGTTCACATTAAGCTCTCTTGGATTTTGAATTATTTATGATAGCATTGCAGAATATTTCTTCTTTTAATGCTGAAGGAGAAAATACAGTCCTCCCGAAATGTCAGACTGAGAACCAGATAGGCTCCTACCTTAAAAATACAAAAGAGTAGCCCCTCTAAATGTTTTTCAAATACATGAGTATCCAAATAACTTTAGAGCTTTATGGTAAATCCTTTTTTTTTTTTTTTTTTTTTTTTTTTGTAGTGGGAATTAAACTCAGGGTCATTATACCTCCGAACTATACCCCCATCTCTTTTTATTTTTTTTTTATTTTGAAACAGGGTCTTGCTAGATTGCTGAGAGTCTTGATATGTTTTAAGTCCACCTTCAAACCTGCGATCCTCCTCTCAACCTCCCAAGTACTGGGACTGTAGGCATGTGACATCATGCTCAGTTTATGGCAAATCCTTTAAGTGTACTCATGCTCGTACCACACCAGAACTTGCCTGGGCCCAGAATCTCAAAGCCCTGAAGGTAAGTTCAATCTTAATATTCTTTAACCCATGGGAGAAAAAAAAGAAAGAAAACTAAAAGCAAAGGAACAAAAACACTCTTACTTCTAGGTAAGTGCCCATTACCCCATCACTCTGTGTGTGTGTGTGTGTGTGTGTGTGTGTGTGTGTGTGTGTGTGTGTACACATTGGAGATTGAACTCAGGGGCATTCTACCTCTGAGCTACACCCCCCGATCTTCTTATTTTTTATTTTGAAACAGGGTCTCACTAGGTTGCTTAAGGCCATACTGGGTTGCTGAGACTAGCTTCAAACCGGCAATCCTCCTGTCTCAGCCTCCCAAGGCCTGGGATTACAGGTATACACCACCATGCCTGGCTGCCCATCACATTTCTAGGAACCCCCAGAATTTTTCAAAGGAGGCCTGGAGGCTTCCCTAAGTGTGGCATCGAACTATATGGGGAATTGGTTTAAATGCTGATGCTTGCACCCTGCCCAGATCTACTGATTCTGCCTCTTTGAGGATTTTCTTAGTTGACCACAAGGCTGTTATGTAGCACAATTTGAGAACCACAAACCTTTCAGGCACTTTCATTAATTTTAGTGAATTATTATATTTGCAAAATCTAAGGCTCCAAAAATTCTATTGCACATGTGAGAATCTTTAAATCACTTACTTATTAGTAAGATTAATTCACATGTCTTGTAATCCCCTGAAGTTGACAGCAAATTTCTTTCAATATTTCTCCTTTTAGTTAGCATGGATTTCAGATGCAATATGACTGGGGCACTATGCTAGATTCTGTAAATTAACTAATCTTCAGATCTTCTCTATGAACATTGATATCCTACATGCTTGGTATGCATTGGAAAACCTCAGTCAGCTTTAAAGGGATGGAAAGTGAATCTTCAAGAGGATTGAGGGAAAGGTAATACTAACAGGAGACTCTCAATTCCCTTGCATTATTGTAATTATGTATGCCTATACATTACATTAGGGCTTTGCCTATAGTATCTCATTTTACCCTCACAATAACCATTTTACAGAGGAGGACGCCATAGCTCAGTGAGGCTATTTGACTAGTAAGCAGTGAAGCAGGGCCTCACTCCTGCAGTCTGCTTCCAGAGCACCGGTTCTCACTCACCACTGTCCCATCTGTCACCATGGTTGCCCTTTCCCTAGAAAAGCAGCACCAGGAGGTAATGCTTTCAAATGCAAATATTTTATAATACCATGGACTCCGCCTCATTTCTACTCCAATGGTGATCCAGACTTTTTTTTTTTTTTTTTTGCGGTACTGGGGATTGAACTCAGGGGCATTCTACCTCCGAGCTATACCCCCAGCCTATATTTTTTTTTTATTCTTTATTTTGAAACCGGGTCTCACTAAGTTGTGGAGTGCCTCACTAGGTAGCTGAGGCTGGCCTCGAACCCGGATCCTCCGGTCTCAGCCTCCCAAAAGCTGGAATTACAAGCGTGCGCCACTATGCCCAGCTGATCCAGACTATATTAAACTCATGAATCATACAATACATGCCAGATCTCTGCGATGAATAAAAATGTGCCTGAAGAAGCTCCCAGTTGGGCCGAACATGGTGGTGGTGTAAACCTGTAATCGCAGCACTTGGGAGGCTGAGACAGGAGGATCATAGGTTGAAGACCAGCATATTGTAGCTTAGCGAGGCTCTATTTAAAAATAAAAAGGGTGTAGCTCAGAGGTAGAAAGTCCCTGGATTCAATCCCAGTACTGAAGGAAAGAAGGAAGGAAGGAAGGAAGGAAGGAAGGAAGGCAGGCAGGCAAGCTGGCTCTCCCAGTTGGGGCTAAGGAGGATGTAGCTCAGTGATAGAACTCTTGCTTAGCATGCACTAGGCCCTGAGTTCAATTCCCAGCACTGCAAAAAATAAACTAAAATAAGAAGTTCCCAGTTACTAAGAATTTTAGTCATGTAATCTAGAAGTAAAATTCAGAACTCCCAACTTCCTTATCAGTATTGAGGCTAGTTAGATGCCTGACCTGCCTTCTTTAATTTTTTTTTAAATACTGGAAGAATTCATTTCTAACCTGTAGCATTATTGTGATGTCAGAATAACTCCACCAGTTTGATTGTTCTTACTCTAGCAAAACCCTTCTTAGGGGCAGTAAATTTGGAACTGAATTCCCTTTGTCATAAAATCTGGAGGATTATAATTTTTAACACCTTTTGGTGTGTTAAAAGTCAGTTTGTTCCCTCCTTTGTGGATGCTGGTAAAATTTACTGACCTCCTAAAACTGGCACCCTCAATATAATCCCTAATAAATAAAGAGCGAAGCCCT
Source organism: Graphiurus murinus (assembly GCA_004027655.1). Lineage (NCBI taxonomy): Eukaryota > Metazoa > Chordata > Mammalia > Rodentia > Gliridae > Graphiurus > Graphiurus murinus. The sequence continues at coordinate 56,453 of PVLC010003764.1, forward strand.
GCACAGGCTGCAGAGTGTTTTCTAGCTGAAAATTCTGCAAGAGAGATCTAGGGCATGTGGTTTGCAATCATTACTACATAGCCACTTCTGCAGCAAAGTCAAGTTAAAATCAAGCTGGTAAATTCTAGCTGTGTCCCAGGCTGCTTCCTGCTATGAAGACTGAATCCAAACCAGAATATCTCACTGTCCATGGGAAAGCTGTGTAAAAATATCTTGAAGACCCTTGAGCATTGCCCTGATGAAAGCTAGCAATGCAGATTTCTTTCACTACAAACCAGTCTGTAGGAATTTGTCTCAGCTTCTTGAGCACTGCAGGTGTTCTGGTATTGATGGGGTCTTCCTGGGGGCAAGACAACTGTATGGGCTCAGTTTTTGGCTGTAAGACCTGGGATAGGCTTAGATCTTACAAAAAACTATAATTTGCAGCTCTCCTCCCTTTACTTTTTGATCCCTAAGATCAGATGTGCCCCAGTAGGCCCCTCCCAAACATTAATAGGAACAGCATCTTGCCCTGGCCTGCTCAGACTTTGTCACCACCCCAAGCTATGTCCCCCCACCTTAAAAGCCTTCCATCCAAGACCACCAACAACACCCTGTCTACTTTCCACTTTCATTCCTAGGCAGGTGAGCATAGCTGAGAAAGACTCTAAATACAGCGACATATCTACTCCTCCTTCATACCTGTAACCCCCTCTGGGCACTCCCTGTCACTTGGCACCTCTTTCATTCACTCCTTTTTGGCCTCTCCCATCCCCTTCCAGAAGTATCTCCAAACCTCTTGTCCTTGCCCAAACCTGCCAACAATATGGCTCCACCCTCTTGGGACCCCACCAGCACTTCTACCAACAAAAATCTCATCAAACGACAACTTCTCCACATTCTTTCTCTCATCTCAAATCTCTATTTTCACCTTTCTCCCCTCATCTCTATCTCTATTCTTTTTCTATCCCAGAGTCTTCTCTTCTTCCTGAACTCTTACTCTGGTCCTTCCAGAGATTGGATCCATCAATTACTTTCTTTCCCACCCAATGAAGATTTCTCTTCATTGGCATATTCCTTTATTCTGTAAATGTACTCCAGACCATCACCTACACTCTCTACACTTTGAGCTCTTACTTGTTTTCCCTGTTTTCACTACCAATGTGTGTGTGTGTGTGTGTGTGTGTGTGTGTGTGTGTGTGTGTGTGTGTGTTACTGAGAATTGAACCCAGAGGCATTCTACCTCTGAGCTACAGCCCCAGACCAATTTAATTTCTTATTTGGAAACAGGATATCACTAGGTTGCTGAGAGCCTTGCTAAAATGTCAAGGCAAGCTTTGAACCTGCGATCCTCCTGTCTCAACCTACTACTAGGATTACAAGCACATGCCACCATGGCCAGCCCAATTTTTTATTTTAAAAAATTATCTGCCTGTCATGGTGGCACACGCCTGTAATCCCAGTACTTGGGAGGCTGAGACAGGAGGATCACAGGTTTGCAGCTAGCCTCAGCTAGACCCTCAGCAATTTAGTAAGACTCTCTTTCAAAATAAAATAATAAAATAGGGCTAGGGGTGTAGCTCAGAGGTAGAATGTCCCTGGGTTCAATCCCCAGTAATAATAATCATCTATTCTCCACACTTCTATGTCCACACTACCTATAAATTTGTTTCTTTTCACAAAAAAAATTGTATTTCCTGCATTCAAAAAAGTGTAAGTAGAGCCGGGCGTGGTGGCGCACGCTTGTAATCCCAGCATTCGGGAGGCTGAGACCGGAGGATCCGGGTTCGCGGCCAGCCTCAGCTACCTAGTGAGGCCCTCCACAACTTAGTGAGACCCGGTTTCAAAATAAAGAATAAAAAAAATAGGGCTGGGGGTATAGCTCGGAGGTAGAATGCCCCTGAGTTCAATCCCCAGTACCGCAAAAAAAAAAAAAAGTAAGTAGAGAAATGAATAGGCAGAGCACAGATTTTTATTACTATTGTGAATAGTGTCACAGTAAACATGGGCATGCAGGTATCTCTTTTGTAGGCTGACTTCATTTTCTTTGACATATACCCAGGAACCATATAGCTGGATCATATGATAATTCTAGTTTTAGTTTTTGAGGAGCCTCCATACTATTTTCCATCATGGTTGTACTACTTTACATTCCCACCAACCATGTATAAGTGTTTCTTTTTCTCCACATCCTCTCCAGCATTAAAATTTTTGTCTTAAGCCAGGCGTGATGGTGCATACTTGTAATCCCAGCACTTGGGAGACTGAGACTGGAGAATTGCAAGATTGAGGCCAGACTCAGAAACTTGTGAGGCCCTCTGCAACTTAAAAGTCACATTCAAAGTATTAAAGGGCACATAAAGTATGCTAAGAACTTAGCCTAAAGTAGACAGGTAAATTTGATCTTCATTTTTTTTTTTTCTGGACAGTGTTTTGATCAACAAAACTACCAGAGGTGATGCTATCTCAGACTTTCCCCTAACAATCTTGTGTTTTCTACTGCCACATGCAATTAGATTCTACTTACAGAGTTTGTTGTTAAGAACAAAAAATAAAACATAAGGTAAATAATAGGATACAATAGGTGAATCCTACATCTCATTGTTGATATAGGTCCTATTTCTATATAAAATAAACCACATATTTTCAATTTATATTTTTTAATTAGATTGTGTTTCAGTGAGAAAGAAAGGAGAAGAGAACAAGTTATCAAATATAGTACTAAAAACACTTCACCCAAGTAAGAGAACATAAGACATATCTCAAAGGTTTAAGAGCCAGGCATGGTGGTGCATGCTTGTAATCCCAATACTTAGGAGGCTGAGACTGGAGGATTGCAGGTTCAAGGACAGCCTCAGCAAGTAGCAATACTCTGAGTAACCTAGTGAGACCCTATTTCAAAACAAAAAACTAAAAGGGCTGGGGGTATAGCTCAGAGGCAGAATGCCCGTGGGTTCAATTCCCAGTACCAAAGGGGAAAAAAATGCATAAGACATATCTGGGTTTGATATTTAGATCTATGGCTTACAATTTATATGACCTTAGAAATTTACTTAACCATTTTTTCTCATCTATAAAATGAGCAATAACATCTATCTCAAGGAGTGCTGTGAACACTGCTCCTGTATCAGTCAGATCCCAACAGGAGACAGGTGGCCCCTCAAACAGGGTAGTCTAGGTGAGCTTAATCAAGCAGCTATTTACAAAAGCATGGGCAAGACTAAAGAGACCCAGGAGGGATGACATTGCCTGCAGGCTAGGAACAGAGGGAGCCATTACCCAAAGGGAGCGGTTGCCAAGACTTGGAAAGAAGGGCAGCTGAAGCTCTGTGTGTAATTATAGCTTTTATGTTGCCAGAGGACAGATGCAGAGAGATGACAACCAGACCAGGTTGGGAAGTAGAGTTTCTTTATTTCCACTGGTGGGGCCCAGAGGACTAAAGTCCCAAGTCTGAGCCCTGAATGGCATCACCATACAAATTATATAGACTCAGGATGGCAGGTAGGTCTTGATTGTCTCAACAGGTGTGGAAGTTTGGGTTAGGCTTCAGTCTCTTTTACTGAGCCTGATTCCATCTAACTGTTCTCACGAGGCAGGTGCATGGCTTAGGCTCCACGTGGTGGGTGCAGGGCAGCGCCATCTTAGGCTCTGCCTCATTCCCCTTTGAGATCCCACCATAACACCTGTTGTTGAGGTTTCATATTTTGAATCTCTGTTACCAGACAAGAAAGAGGGAGTGGAGTACAGTGTAGGACTGTTGGAGCCTGCCCGCAGTGAGAAGGGATAGGAAGGATGTGGCCTGGCTTGTTTTAGATGACCCTAGCAAAGTCCAGACCCTAGCAAAGTGGCTTCAGCCACGTGTAGACCAGTCAGCTTCCCAGTGTGACTGGAGCAGGTCATGGCGTCTTTCACAAGGTCAAGTGGCAGGGGTTGTCAGGGTCCATTGAAGCTTCCCACAGAGTTCAGGGGTGGCCCTTTTGAGGTGGCTGTGATGGATCAGGCAGCCATGCCATCTACTTTTGCAGTTGTAGGGTAGTAGAAGGTCCCTTGCACCACCCTCCTAATGGAGCCAGGTTCTAGTCTTTTACCCACACTGAGTCCCCTGGCTGGAACAGGTAGATGGGGGAGAAAACACTTATTGGGGCCTGAGGACTCAAGTGGAAAGTTTTTGGGTGATTTTTCCTAGACCTAACATTAGCTGATACAACTTGGTCTCCCCACGTTCTCGCAGTCTTCCAGGGAGAAAATGCACTATAGGGGAGGCCAGGCGTGTAATACTTCATAGAGCGAGTGCCCTGTTTGTGTAATTGGGGTGCGTCTAATTTTAAACAGTACTAGGGGCAGGGCCTGTACCCAGATGCATTTTGTTCCCTGGCAAATTTTTCCCAACCCTGTTTTTAGGGTCCAGTTCATCCTCTCAGTTTTCCCTGAGTCTGTGGGTGATAGGCCACATATAACTTCCACATAATGTTGAGAGCTATTGCTGTAGCCTGAACGACTTCTGAGATGAAGACAGGGCCATTATCTGAGCTACCCACAAGGCAGGCCAAACCAGGGAATTATTTCTCAAAGTAAGACTGGGACTACTTCCTGAGACTTTTCAGTCCTGCATGGAAAAGCTTCTACCCATCCAGAAAGGACACATACTATCGCTAGTAGGTACCAGAAGCCCCCACATCAGGGCAGTTCAGAAAAGTCCATTTGTATATCTTCCAAGAGGGAGGCTCTAACTGTTTGGACTGCAAGGGGCAGTCCTGGTCCTTGCTTTGAATTGTGCTGACCGCAAAGAGTACAACATTGACTTTCCCTTTTGGCCACAGCTGACAAGTGCTGAATGTAGAAGTATCTTCTGAGGAGTTTTTTCCATATTTTCTTGGCCCAGGTGGATGTCCTTGTGAGTCGCTCTAACTAGGGGGTTAACTAACAAGTGAGGAATGGTGACCCGCCCATCTGCTAGGCAAAACTATCTGTCAGGAGTCTGGTGTGATCCTCTGCCACAGCCATTCCTTTTCCTGAGAGGAGTAAATGGGCTGGGTCTCTGGCATCCTTGGGAGTAGGAGCACAACCAGGCTAGAGGTTTGAGTTGAGGCTTTTTGTGCCTCCGCATCAGCTTTTGCATGTCCTATTGCTTCCGTTGTTTTTCCCCATTGGTCTCCCCAGCAGCGAATGACTGCTACCTGCTTGAGATTCCAGACAGCCTCAAAGAGTTGTAGGATCTCCTGTGGGTGTTTTAATTCTTTCCCTCCTGAGTTTAATAGTCCCTTTTCTCAGTATAATGCTCCATGGATGCATAGAGTGAGGAAGGTGTACCTGAAATGTTTACTGCCATGTCTTTCTAAGGCTCAAGCTGATGCGATGAGTTTGGCCTTTTGGGCTGAAGTTCCCTGTGGTTTTGCTTTTAAGATGGCTTCAAGGGTGACCACCACATATCCAGCCTGCCAGACCCCCATTGGGGTGACAGAACTGCTACCATCCACAAAGATCTCCAAATCCAAGTGTTTAAGAGGCTGATCCTTTAGGTCAGACTGACCTGAATATAACTAAGAATTTACTTCTTTGAAGTCATGGGTAGGACCCCTTTTCCCATGAGTAAGAGTGTAGCGAGGTTTATGGTACTTATGGTTTCCAATACAATGTGTGCCTTTTCGTACAGAAGACCTTGGTATTTGGTTAGCTGGGCATTTGTCATCCAATGGTGTCCTCTAGCACTCGTGAGGGTCATCAACATACTGGAGGAGTGTGCAGCCTAGTTTCTGTGAGGGAAAAGTTCAGAGGTTTCTTGCAAAGACTTCCCCAAAGATGGTAGGTGAATTTTTGAACCCCTGTGGCAATCGGATCCAGGTAAACTGGCTTTTTACTCCTGAATGTGGATCTTTCCACTTGAACGTGAAGAGTTTCTGACTGACGGGAGCCAGCTGAATGCTAAGGGCATCTTGGCGGTCTAGGCAGCTGAACCAGGTGGGGGTGGTTGGAAGGTAGCTGAGGAGAGCCTAGGGGTTGGGCACCATTGAGTGCAAGGAGACAGTTACTTGGTTGATGGCCTGGAGGTCTTGCATTGAATGATTGTCTTGGGTACCTGGCTTCCATACCAGCAGGAGCAGTGTGTTCCAGGCAGATTGGGCAGGGGATGATGATTCTTCTTTTAAGCAACCTCTCCATGTGCAGGTGAATGCCTTCCAAGGCTTGTCAGGGAATTGGGTATTGTCTCAGGTGAATGGCCTGGGCCCCAGCTTTAAGTTCTATTAGTACCAGGGCCTGTTTTTTTGCAAGACTCAGCAGGTTGTCTTCTGCCCATATGGTAGGCCATATTTTGGCCTATCTTGGGTTTAGGGATTCTCCTTCTTGGCCCTCAAACAGTCTCCATTCTTCCTCTTGGGGAATCTGCCAGGTGAGGATGAACCCTTGGGGGGAGGTACCTTGAGATGCAATTTTCCTGCCTCAGAAAAGGTCTCTCCCCAGCAGTGGCACTGGACATTCTGGCATATAGAGGAACTGATGTATAATTCCTCGTCTTCCTACAGTGCAGCACCTGGGCTGACAGAAGGCCTACTGGATGGTTTTTCCTGTAGTTAGTCCCAACAATATATATTTGGTCTCTGGTGAGAGGACCAACAGGGCTTGTAACAACAGACTGCTCATCTTCCATGTCAACCAAAAAGTCAATGTCCTGGTTCCCTCTTGTCATCCAGACCATGGGCTTCCCAGGAGTGATGGAGCCTGGACCCCTCAATCCTCAAACACGTCAGCTCCTCCAACATCGAGCAATTGCAGGGGTTGATCTCCTTTGTAGTTCACGCCGTGGTTGGCCTTGTTTTCCCCTCTCAAGGCACTCGTTTTTCCAGAGCCCTATTCTATTGCAGAAAGCACACTTAGGGGTGGTCTTCTTCCTGGAAGTTTTCCAAATGGAGACCTCTGACTGTGGCTAAGGAACACGTCAGCACTACCACAATTAGACCAGTTTTTTTATTCATCCTCCTGTCTGCTTCTCTTTTTTCTTCTATGTTGAGGTTTGTGAAAATCTTGTTGGCAATCTCCAGTAGCTGAATGGCATTCATTCCAAAAAAGCCATTCAGCTTTTGTAACTTGTGGCAGATGTCCCCTGCACTCTAACAAAGGCCATATTTATCATTCATTGGTTTTCTTGTGGGTCGTTGGGATCCTAGTGAGGACCCCACTGGATCCACAATCCCTGACAGAGCGGTTACCGCAACCCACCAGGTAGCTGCCTGGAGGACTCACTACCATTCCTCTGTATTGAAGAGAGTGAGAAGCAGCTGTCTGCAATCTGCATATGTATTAACATACATATTATTTGCAATAAAACAAAGATAAATATGGCTAAGAAAAAAGAAAGAAAATCAGAAACAAGGAATGGAGCATGCTTCAAATATGTTAATCATAAAAGTCGCTTTAATTGCTGTGCCATCGAATTTGATTCTGAGTTTCTTGGCATCACTGGGTTACACGGTCCTTGTCATCAGAAAGGAAGCAATGTCCTATTTTCTGAGGGGACAAAAAGGAAATGTTCCTAGAAATGAATTCTAAAATAAACTTCTGATGGAGGAGCCTTCCTTTTAATGTAAGGTACTGAGTGACATAATGCACAGTGTCCTTGACAACAGTTTTTATAACTAGTAAAAAGAAATGTTTTTCCCTGACTGTTTCTTGAAATCAGGTCATAAGGAGTAAGTACATCTCTGAGGGATTCTGGGAGAAGCTGAGCTAATGGCGAAAGCATCAGGCTTCCTGGGGTGGTCAGGTGGGCAAAGGAGGACCTTTGAGAACCCAAGGAAGAGGAGGGGGACTCCTTCCCTTTCAGGCCATCTTCCCTAACCAGCATTTCTACCAGGCAGACCTTTGATTGGCACCGGCCTCTGGAAGTTATTCTCTTCATGGAGGGCTGGAGTGAGGGCTGATGTCCAACACTGCTGACCGAGGGGATTCTTGAGCTCTGCAGGGCTGGGCACCCATAAATTAGGAAAACACTGAGCTTCTCATTCCTGGAGACTAGAGCAAACTAGAAGCCAGCTCTAGTAAGTAACACAGAGTCTCTCTTCCACATCTATCAGCAGTTTGTTTTCAGTTATCAAGGAATAAAAAGGAGACAGACTGACCCAGAAATACAAAATATTGAGCCGAACGTGGTGGCACACGCTTGTAATCCCAGCATTTGGGAGGCTGAGACTGGAGGATTCGCCGCCAGCCTCAGCTACCTAGTGAGGCACTCCGAAACTTAATGAGACTCAGTTTCAAAATAAAGAATAAAAAATAGGGCTGGGGGTATAGCTTGGAGGTAGAATGCCCCTGAGTTCAATCCCCAGTACCACAAAAAAAAAAAAAAATATTCTCCAAATGTCCCCTTGCTTGAGTTTAAACATCAAATACAGTTTCCCAGAAACACTAGTCTGTCAGCTAGAAAAATCTGACCCCCACTTTTGCTGGGAATTACAGACCAGGGCTTGTTAGAATCCCCCACCTTCTGAATTGTAATGAGGGGAAATGGATGCAAATGAACTTTAGCAGGGGCTCCAGGCACTTCAAAACATTACCTCTGTGCATGCCTCTAATCCCTGTACTTGGGAGGCTGAGCCAGTATGTACTAATTTAGCACCCAGTTTCAAAACAAATAAACCACCCCTGAGGATGTAGCTCAGAAGTAGAACACCCCTAGGTTCAACCCCCAGTACAAAAAAAAAAAAAGCCACTCACCTTCTAGGTAAGTGGTATTATCTCCCTTGTATTTTTCAGATAAGTAAATGAGTGTCTGAGATGATAAGCAATTACCCAGGGACACATTAATAGAGCCACATTTCAACTGTGCTTCTCTGACCTCAAGCACCTCACCCCTGGAGGGTGGGCAGGGAGGTCTCTGGGATTTGGAGAAGGGTGGGTCTGGGCCAGCCTGTGTCTGAGCCGCTGGTCTTGCTAGGCCACAGGCTCCTGACTGGATACTGGATCTAACTGCCCCTCACTGCTCAAAGCTCAAAGCTAGATACAGATCTGAGCCTGCTGGACTGAGGCCAGCTTTTCAGGAACCCTTATTCACTCTCTCTGATTGGCCCTTACAACAACCAGGGACATGGTACAGATAGTTAACAGTCATTTTACAAGGACAGAGAGGTAAGCCTGGAACTCCCCCTCCTCCCGATGTCCCTGTCAGCAATGGGAGATGAGCCCAGCTGCTGTACTGCTCCGCCTTGGGGTATGACAGCAACCAAGACACTGAGAAGCGGTGTCTATAAACTACATAAACTGTCTTCGATGTGGGCAGCAGAGCCCAATCCTGCAAAACTGGATGGAGTGATGCTCTTATCTGCCCTTCATATTTAGTTTAATGGACTTTTTCTAATTAGTGATTGAGCCCCAGTCTCCACCCTCAAAAGAAATTAAGAATAGCAGTGCCACATACCTGTGGTTCCAGTACTTGGGAGACTGAGACTAGAAGATTGCAAGTTCTTAGGACTGCAGCAATTTAGTTAGATGTTTCAGAATAAAAAATTGTGTGAAGGTTGGGGTGTAACTTGGAGATAGAATGCCCCTGGATTCAATCCTCAGTAGCCCTCCCCGCCACACACACACACACACACACAAAAAAAAAACAGTAGAAGATCCTACTAAAGGGAACAGGAGGAGATAACAGAAACCACCAATATGTTCATTTTTGCACTCAGATTTTTAACAATATATGAATATGCTCATACGATCCTACACACACACACACATTTTCTTTCCTTCTCCGTACATTTCCAAAGGGAGTTCATGTGCTGACAGCAAACTGCCTTCTTACCACATCTGTCCTGACAGACTGGGAAATCTTAGAAAGGGAGGCCAGCCCCTGGCAAGATTTATTTATTGCACTCATTATACAATGCTAGTCTTGGTTGTCCTCAAAGTACACGGTAAAGTCTGACTGAGCTTCTTTGGAGGGAAGGGTACCTGGGGCAGGAGGGCAAGGAATTAAGCAGGCAGGTGGAGGTCCCTGATGAAAACTGGCCCAGCGAGCTTCCCTACCTGCCCTGGACACTGTCGTCAGGGTGAGCAGGAGGTGAGCCCAGACATGTCGACATAGCTGGCAGTTGCTCTGATCTCATCTCTGTAATTCTTTTTATTATTAGAATGTTCAAAATATTAACCTCACTCTGTATATTTAATTAATTTGGACAAATCACAATTAATGCCAATTAACTACTGAAACATTTCCTCTTAAAACTACAATTCACAATCGCATATAATTGCAATCTAATTTGTTTGCTTTAATTAATATTTAACTTATATAAGATAGGAGAGATGTTGGAGAATGTCTTTCTGCTAATAGTGTGTTAGAGCCTAAAAGGAAGCCTTCTTATTCAGAGGTAATTCTATCAGGAACTTCTCAGAGTCACAATGCATCCTTGTTCGTTCCTGCTCACTCATCACTCCTAATCCCGCAACATTAAAACTCAGCGATTTGATCACTGTAGCAGAAGATAATTTCATATGAATTGTCCTCTCAGTGTAGAAGGTAAAATGTTCATTCCCCATATATAGGGGAAGCTTCAAACGTAATTGTGAAGTCAAAATCTGTCTTTGATGCTCTTTCCTGTTTCTTTCCTTGACCTCCCTGCACCCACCTCCAAACCCTCACACTTCTGGCCTCCTTTCCCTCCACCCAGATCCAAGCACCCCCTTGCATGTCCCAGGCTCATACCCGACATGAGTCCTTCAAACTTATTAGTCCTGAGTTCTGACAAGTCATTATACCCATCTGGGAGCCTGGCGTACGGTGGTGCATACTGTAATCCCCAGTACTTGGGAGGCTGAGACAGGAGGATTGCAGGTACAAGGCCAGCCTCAGCAACTTAGCAAGGCCCTCCACAACTTAGCAAGACCTTGTTTCAAAATAAAAAAGTAATCCCCATCCCCCAACCCCAATAAAAGCTTGAACCAGCACTTGACAAACAGAATCCTTTTCCCTCTTATTGTGAGCATGAAGTTATTTGTTGTTGTTTTGTTTATCATGTAACTTAAAGAATTCTAAAAGGCTTGGTGAAGTCTGAATGATCTCTCTTTGCTCATAGCAACTAACATTTTCATCACTATTAAACATGTCTAAGACTTTGAAGTTCTTAATTAAAATGGAGCTGTGCTATTCGGGATTATCTGAGAGGAATATAACAAGATATTATCAGTCAGATAACATTTTTACTACGAATTAATCCACCCAGATGGGTATGTTTATATGTCTGTATTTAAATATATAAGTAGATATAGGTATATGTATATATGTTTTGGTACTGGGAATTGAACCCAGGGGTGTTCTACCTCTGAGCTACACCCTCAGGCTTTTATTATTATTGGTGGTGGTGGTGGTGGTGGTGGTGGTGGTGGTGGTATTGTTTTGTGTGTGTGTGTGTGTGTGTGTGTGTGTGTGTGTGTGTGTGTGTTACTAGGGATTGAGCCCATGACATTTCACCTCTAAGTTACACCCCCAGCCCTTTTTATTTTTTTTTAATTTTTTTTTATTTTTTTGTGGTACTAGGGATTGAACTCAGGGGCATTCTACCTCCGAGCTATAACCCCAGCCCTATTTTTTATTCTTTATTTTGAAACCGAGTCTCACTAAGTTGTGGAGTGCCTCACTAGGTAGCTGAGGCTGGCCACGAACCCGGATCCTCCTGTCTCAGCCTCCCAAATGCTGGGATTACAAGCGTGCGCACCACACCCGGTTCCCTTTTATTTTTTGTTTGGAAACAGGATCTTGCTAGATTGCTGAGAGTCTTGCTATGTTTCTGAGGCTGTCCTCAAACCTGTTATCCTCCTGACTCAACTTCCCAAGTACTAACACCACTACACCTGGCTTGGTTCAATCTTTATTTTATTTTAATTTTTTTTTTTTTTTTTTTTTTTTAGTACTGGGGATTGAACTCAGGAGCATTCTACCTCTGAGCTATACCCCCAGCCCTATTTTTTATTCTATATTTTGAAACAGGGTCTCACTAAGTTGCGGAGTGCCCCACTAGGTAGCTGAGGCTGGCCTCGAACCTGGATCCTCCTGTCTCAGCCTCCCAAATGCTGGGATTACAAGCGTGCACCACCACGCCCGGCTAATCTTTATTTTAAATATTTATTAATCACCACGGTGATCAATACTAAATACTAGAGATAAAGACACACTTTATATTTACAAAGTACTAGAAATAAGAGGGACCAAAACTATGACATATAATTATAATGCACCAATAAAAGTATATACATGCATATACATACTACATGGGACCAAAAGAGTCTGAAATTAAGGAAAGGCATTCCCAAAGCATCTTCTAATCTTGGCCAAGACTGACAAGTAGTTTTGCCTAGATCTCATCACACATTCTGACTAACCTTCTCTCATTTCCAAAGTATGCATCAAAAGCTCATATTGGTGGGGTGGGAATTGGGGAAGGGGTTAAATGAGAAATGTGTGCATACATGCCTTTATTAGCTTGTACCTAACAAAGATGTATGATTATAATGCACCAATTAATTAAAAAATAAAATAATTTTATTTGAAAGACTCTAAAAATTGATATTAATAGTTACATAGAATAATGTGTTTCTTAAAGGTGTTTTATCTTAGACTGGGCATGGTGGCACATGCTTGTAATACCAGTACTTGGGAGGCTGAGACAGGAGGATTGCAGGTTTTAGGACAGCCTCAGCAAATAGTGAGACTTTCATCAACCTACTGAGACTCTGTTTCAAAATAAAGAATAAAAAACAGGGCTGGGGATGTAGCTCAGAGGTAGAATGCTCCTAGATTCAATCCCTAGTGCCAAAAAAAAAAAAGGGAAAAAGTGTTTCATCTTAGATAAAGCTTAGGCTAAGCTTTCTCCTGGCAGCTGAGTATGTGATGAATTGTATTACAAGTAATTCTAATTCTATTTTTAGGCTACTAGTGCATTGGCAGACAGGCTGTTAAAAATAGAAGCAAGCCTAGTACTAGAGTTCAGAAGCCCCAAAGCTTTTCCTTACAGATTAATGAAAAAGCAGCCGGTTCTCCAACCTCAGTGGTTGGAGGGAAGGTGTATGGACTGCGGTCAGGATGTAGCTTTTAATTCAGAAATCAGTGTGTAATGTGTCACTGAAGCGGAAGCTGGGGGACACAGCTCTCACGGGAGTTTCTTGGACTGTTCGGATCCAGGGAGGGAAGCATGCGTGTTTGATCCTGTGGAAAGGGTGGTGTTTTAAGAATCTCTCACTTTTCCCTTCTCGGGAAATGGCAGCCACGATGAGCGTTGTGGCCACCAGGGGGCACAACGTCCCGGAGGAAGCAGCTCGTCCCGGAGGAAAGCGTGAGCAACCTAAGCCTGCAGCCTGCAGTCGTTGAGCTGAGGGCTGGCCTCTTTAGTATGCAGACAGGAATAAGAACCTCAGTACTTGAGAGGCTGAGACAGGAGGACCGCAGGTTTGAGGCCAGCCTCAGCAACTTTGCAAGGCCCTGCTAAATGAGACCCTAATTACACCCGTGTGCCACCACCCCGGCTCAAATTTTTAAAAATGAATAAATAAAAAGAGCTGGAGCTGGGCTTGGTGGTACACGCTTGTAATCCCAGCATTTGGGAGGCTGAGATCAGAGGATTCGGGTTCGAGGCCAGCCTCAGCTACCGAGTGAGGCACTCTGAAACTTAGTGAGACCCTGTTTCAAGATAAACAGTAAAAAATAGGGCTGGGGGTATCGCTCGGAGGTAGAATGCCCCTGGGTTCAATCCCCAGTACCGCAAAAAAAAAAAAAAAAAAAAAAAAGAGCTGGGAGTGTAGCTCAGAGTAGAGAATGAGAACCTCCTTCCAAGGGAGGTGGTACACATAATTCTAGTACTTCTGGAGGCAGAGACAGTAGGATCACAGGTTTCAAGCCAGCCTCAGAGAGTTACCAAGGCCCTCCACAGCATAATGAGACCCCATTTCAAAATAAAATAGGGCTGGGGCTGTAGCTCAGAGATAGAATGAACCTGGGTTCAATCCCCAGTACTACAAGAAGAGAGAGAAAGAGGGCATGTGCTCCTGGACTGTACCTAATACCTAATAGCGAATCTGCTGTGTGATTAGTGCTGGGTTCCTCACACCCCCCCAAGCCTGGAGTTGCAGTGGGCCGGGGACTAGCAACTCCACAGAGAAGGCTTAGCTTCCATGCCCAGCTACTCGGGACTCTCTGCCCTCCTCTCCTTCCTGGGGCGCACCTGAGGCCTACTTGTTCTCTGTTAGTGTGTCTTCATTTTGGCAGCTTGCCAGGCACGCCTTCAGAAATGTCCAGCAACGCCCAGAGCTCTGCCCAGTCTTCTCTGCCCCAACATTTCCCAGTGTAGTTCACAAGCACCTGCATCAGGATCACCAGGTAGGAATTTCTGGGGGAAGGACTTAGGAATCTTCATTTTGATGAGTTTTCTAAGCAAAATTGATGCGTGATGAAGCTTGAGAATCTTTGCTATATTCTTGGTGGGTTTTTTTAAAAATAGAATATAGTGCAGGCTGATCTCAACCAGCTGTTAAGAGGGAAATTAGCTGATTATCTGATTAAAGTAATTCACACATTCTGACATTTCGCAAGCCTTAATGAATTTCCAATTAGTGAAATGTGTGGGATGGATATTTAAAGAGAAACTACCTAACCAATGACCCCTGCCCCCAGCCTCCGCTGGAGCCTTTATATGCACATGAAAAGGAGGAGTCTGACTAGTGGAAAAGAGAAGAAGGTGAAATGGAAACCAAGTGAGGAGGAATGGGAAATTGAGGAAAGATTGGGAGAGTAGAAAGGCAGGGAAAAGGAAGGAGGGCCCTCTCTAATACCCCCAGCTCCACATCAGTGCTAATGGCCGGTGCAGACGCAAAACAGACTAAAGAATGAAGGCCCCAGCTGCTGTCCTTTCTGCTCTACCCCAGAAAAGGCACAAGACTTCCCTCTTATTTGCTGTTTGGATTGTTTTTAATAGGAAAGCCATCCAGTAGATGGGGGAGGGGTGGTAGCCTCCTTTTCTTTGCTGCTCTCAGGCCATTTCTCTTCCCTCCAAAGGTGGGTTCAGCCAGGGTCAGGCCTTAGGCTTTCCTCTTCTCATTCTACAGCCTCTCAGTGAGTTCTTCCAGTCTCATGGTTTTAATTACTATCTGAAAGCCGGGCGTGGTGGCACACACTTGTAATCCCAGTACTGGGAGGCTGAGACAGGAGGATCGCAGGCACAGCCAGCCTCAGCTATTTAGTGAGGCCCTCCACAACTTATTGAGACCCTGTTTCAAAATAAAGAATAAAACATAGGGCTGGGGGTGTAGCTCAGAAGTAGAATTCCTCTGGGTTCAATCCTCAGTACCACAAAAAAAATTTTTAAAAGGGCTAGAGGGTTTAGCTCAGAGGTAGAAAGCCTCTGGATTCGATCCCCAGTACTACAATTAATTAATTAACTAACTCAAAATGCCTTACCATAGCCCAAGAGTCCTACAGAAATAGCACATCCACAGTGTTGATAGTCTCTTCTCTCTAGTCACCCTGGCCTCCCTGCCCCCTCCCGCCCTTGCCTTTGCTGACCTTCACTGGGAAGGTAGATAACCCCTAGATCTACTTGCTTCCCTTGGTTCATTCAGGAAAACCTTCCCAGACCACCTGCTCTGAAGTAGCTGCTGTCCTCTTGCTCCATTTTTCTTCACTCCATTTAAAACTACCTGATGTATTCCATATATATTTGTTTATTGTCTTCCTGCCCATTTGGATACGAGCTTTGTGAGAGCCAGGGCTGACTCTCTTGTCCACCACTGAGTCTCCACACCTAGAAAAGTGCCTGACACATCAGATGTGCTCAGTTAACATTTGTTGAATGAACGGAGCAGAGCTAAGAAAAAGTACCAGTGTAAGGGCAGCTAGCGACTATGAAGCTGTATCTAGAGTGTTAGTTATTAGGGGAGCTGGAAGAAAGAATGAAGTTTCTGGTTGCTGCCTTTGACCTCCTTTGTGTTTTATGGTAGCTGCTCCAAGATAAGGCATGTCCATATTTTATTTCAATAAATTGTTCTGGACTTCCTCTTCTGCACATTAAAAAAAAAAAAAAAAAAAAAAAAAAACTCTTCTCTATTCCACGTTCTAAGTGCTCAAAAATTATGCACTCAAAATTACCAATTCACAAACTCAGCTTTACCCATTTACTGTACATAAAACAGAGCTAATGAGATTAGGCAATAGGAAGCTTTCCCATTGCAAAATTATATTAATGGAGTCTCCCAGGGGCTAAGCTGCTCTCTCTGAAAGTTAAGCACATTCCAGAAATCACATTTAAACTCTTTCAGTCCTCCATGGGTCTCTGGGGTCAAAGGTGGGAAAGACTGCTGTAGCTCCACAGAGCAGCTCACTTACTCTCAGCATTTAGCTGTAGATTTGGGAGAATCTGCTTTGTGACTTTCTTCCTGTGTCTTAAAGAAAGTCATAGTATTTTCTCTTTTAATACCACGCTTGTCATGCTGGCAGTCGTTTCTTCATAAATGACCTCACCCATAGCCCATCGGCATTAGTTCCACAGTGCACAGCAAGAGGTAAAATGGCTCCCTCATGGGACATAAGTGAAGGGTAGATGACTGCCTAACTTGTTATGTAAAAACATTATCTGAGCGTGGATTCCCTCACAAGCAGCCCTCAAAACAGGATTCAAGTGTGTCATTTTTTTAGGAAGAGATCCCAGAAAACAAGGATAAGAGATGAAAGAGAAAGACAGGAGGGGGAAGGCAGCCAATAAAGGGTGTGTTATTATCTTTTTTGTGTGTGTGGTACTGGGATTGAACTCAGGGGCATTCTACCTCCGAGCTATTTTTTATTCTTTATTTTGAAACAGAGTCTCACTAAGTTGCAGAGTGCCTCACTAGGTAGCTGAGGCTATTATCTTAGTCTATTTTCTGTTGCTATAACAAAATACTTGAGACTGGGTAATTTATAAATAATAGAGGTTTGCTTTGCTCACTGGGAAGTCCAAGAGCATTGCATTAGCATCTAGTGAGAGCTTCTTGCTGCATCTTAACACAGGAGAGGGCACTGCATGGTGAGACAGAGCAATCATGCTAGCTTGAGTCTCTCTTTGCCATCTTACAAAGTCACCAGTATCATCGTGGGGGCCCTGCCTTCACAATTCATCTAATCCTAATTACCTCCCAAAGGTTCCACATCCAAATACTATTAACATATGAGTTGGAGGGTTAGGTTTCCAACACATGAGCATCTGGGGACACATTCAAACCACAGCAGTTATCAAGTTGTTACTTGGGTAACTGAAACCTAGTCCCACTGGGGAACTCTGAGCATCCAGGGAGAAGGGAAATGATATTTATACATCAGGTCTCATCAGTCATTGACTGAGGAATACTGAGGCTAGGGGACATTGATTTCCTGGCACTGGCACTTCCAGTTTGCCACAGAGGTAAACAGAGAGGACTCTGGTAGCTGGAGCAAGTCTTCTGACAAAAAGATGCAGAGGCTGGTTTTCAGACACTCGGCCAGCAGGCACCGAAATGATAAAGCCCAAGGGGGGAAGGGAGGTGATAGCAGAGAATCGACAACCTCTCCTACAAGTACTGGCTTTCCCAAAAAGGGGGGCTCTTGCATTAGGCAGAGTGGACTGGACCTATTGGCTGTGATTTCAGACTTTGATTTTGTTTGTAACAACTCTCAATGGCTAAAGAGTCTGAAAAACTTACAAAGATAAGCATGTCTGGTGTCTTAACTAGAGAAATCAGTCCTACCTGTCCCTCTGGAAGCTGGCACTTCCTCTGTAGTGGCCATAAGAAGGGCAGTTTCCTGCTGTGGGAGGGTTCTTCTTCATAGAGCCACTCCATCCACTTTCCAAGACTGAGAACCTCAGATACACCTACACGCTCACTTGCAAGACCATGACATGAGAGACACAGCATTGATTAACTTGTTTTCATGTTCAGGAATATTTTTAAGACACCTCACCTCTTCAGGCAGTAGTAAAAATGTGCAATGGAAAAAGACATGTATTCCACAGCAAACAAGGCCTATTATATGCAAGTCATTCTACTAAATCATGGAGGTTCAGAGATGAACTGCCTGGTCCTTGCCATAGAGGCAGGCACAATGTCAGTAGGAAGATGACTGTAGTCACTATATCATACTACAGTAAAGTCACTGCTGTATATATCCACAGTGCATGAACAATCTTGTGCAGAGAAGGCAGAAGTCTTACAACACCCTTCGTAATGCTTGGAAAGCAGTCACAAAGGATAGTTGGATATTTGGGATGAGTAAGTTTTCTAAGAGAAGGAAGCAGGAAGTTCCTCTCCTCTGTTTTCATTGATTGATCTGCTGAAAATCCCCACATTGACTTTTGAAAAGCTAAGTTTATGTCAGTAAGTCAAGGTAAAAAGGTGAAAGAAAAAGAAACAACCATTCAATAGCTTTACCTTAAATAGAAACAAGTTGAGTCTGAAAGAATTCAGAGAGGAAACAAGAGGTAACAAGAGGTAGGCATGTTATTGAAATTCATGAAAGCAACCAGCTCAAGATCATTAGAGAAAGAAAGCAGGGAAGAATGGAGACTTTTTAGAGGAGACTCAACAGATACTGTCTACATTTGGTAAATGAGTAAATAGGGAAATAATAGCATATATTTAGATTACTGAAGTAACTACTGCAATAAAACTGGAAACTATTGAAAGAGATTGTCTCCAGGGAGTAGGACTGGATTTGAGAAGGGATGAAGTAGGGTGACTCTTTTTTAATCACAAGATCACTACTACAGTTGGATTATTTTTAACCATATACACGTATTACCTTGATAAAGTAGAAATTTAAATTGTCAAGCTGGAACACTGTGCCTGTTATATATATATATATATATATATATATATATATATATATATATATATTTTTTTTTTTTTTTTTTTTTTTTTTTTTTTTGTGGTACTGGGGATTGAACTCAGGGGCATTCTACCTCCGAGATATACCCCCAGCCCTATTTTTTATTCTTTATTTTGAAACCGGGTCTCACTAAGTTGCGGAGTGCCTCACTAAGTAGCTGAGGCTGGCCGCGAACCCGGATCCTCCAGTCTCAGCCTCCCGAATGCTGGGATTACAAGCGTGCGCCACCACACCCAGCTTTTTGTGCCTGTTATATTGCACTATCTCAAAATTATATTCAATCAGTTTTTCTTAACAGAGAGCAATCCTAGTTGTATTTCCTAGAAGCGTTCTCTTCTTTCTTCGTTCAATCTTTGGAATGAGGAGACATTGAGGAAGCTCACCCTGCCCCTTGTAGAGCAGGCCAGAGGTGCTAGGGAAGGGTCTAATGGTCACCAGGCCCTTAGCCTGAGTCTCCAAATCATTGTTCCCTCTCCTCTGGATCTCACCACGTCACAGCTCCCTGTAGAGCTCAGAATGGGGAGGAGGGAGGCCCAGTTGCTGCCATGAGCACTGTCCTGCCCCAGAGCTCCTGTCTGACTATTACATGTAATAGTAAGTTCAAAGTAAGCAGCTAACCACCTGAGTGTGTCCCCTTAGAACTGACAGGCGGTCCTGCCCCCTCAGTGGATTCTGAACCATTGCCTTTCGAAAGCCTCAGTGCCCAGATAAACTGCTAACAAGGCAATGATTCCAGACCAGAGACCACGGTAGGAGCGTCAGGGAAGCCAGGCTCTTCCCAAACTGCCTTTAGCTGATGGCTCACCTGCTGGGGGCTGCGCTGATGCCAGGCCTAGGTGGACAGTAAGAACCCCGTGTGCCGTGCTCATTTTCTTACCTGAAATAGAGATTTCTGGACGTGGTCCTGGGAAGGTGCTGTACCCTCCTGCCTTATGATGCCTGCCTGACAGGGAAGGACCATGACCCCTGGGCACCCACCAGCAGTGCCCCATCTCCCTGGCCCCAGGTCCAAAATGGACTAGGTGGTCATTCAAAATTAATTTTTAAAAATTCTTCCACAGTATATCATTTCTGTTTCTCCCCTGGTTACTGAAGCGCCTATTGCAGAGATAAGGACAAATCTGCTGAGCCATTCTGAAGGTCTGGGCGCCCTCCCACCTGTACCCAGCGGTCCTTTCATACCAGAGGTGTCCAGTTGCCAAATCCAGGGTCTGATTTGAATGGTCATGCTTTTTGTTTTGTTTTGTTTTTTAAAGTACTGGGAATTAACCCAAAGACTTCCTACCACTGGAGCCTACTGGGGATGAGCTATATCCCAGTGTTTTTGTTTTTGCTTTTGGTGGTACTAAAGATTAAGCACAAGAGGGTTCTACCATCCAGCCCTTTTTATTTTATTTTATTATTTTATTTTATTTTTTATACTAGGGATTGAACCCAGGTGCATTCTACCTCTGAGCTACACTCCCAGCCCTATTGTATTTTGAAACATGGTCTGAGCCAGGCATGGTGGCGCCTGCTTGCAATCCCAGTACTTAGGAGGCTAAGACAGGAGGATTGCAGGTTCACGGTCAGCCTCAGCTACTTACTGAGGACCTCTGCAACTTAGTGAGACCCTGTTTCACAATAAAGAATTAAAAAATAAGGCTAGGGGTGTAGCTCAGAGGTAGAATGTCCCTGGGTTCTATCCCCAGTACTGCAAAAAAAAAGAAAGAAAAAAACATGGTCTCACTAAATTGCAGAGGGCCTTGCTAAATTGCTGAGGCTGGCCTCAAACTTGTGATCTTTCTGTCTCAGCCTCCCAAGTATGAGGATAATAGGCATATGCCACCAGAAAAAAGTCATGCCTTTTTTTTTTTTTTTTGGAAAAAAAACAAAACAAAACAAGGTCTCATTAAGTACTGGATGCTGGCCTTGAACCTGCCATCCTCCTATCTCAGCCTCCCGAGTAGCTGGGATTACAGGTGTATGCCACCAGGCCCGCCTGAATGGTCCCTTAGCTGGCATTCTCATGCATCAGCCAAGAGCCATTTCCCTGAATCACAAATAAAATCAAGAATTGGTTAGAGTTGGAAGCCTTTCTACGAACCAGAAATCTGTTCCCTGTCTGTGCAAGAAGAATGTCCTATTACAGTGAACAAGCAGTGGACAAAAAGAGAAATGGCATGTGCTGCTGGGAGCATTATTCAACCCTCCTATCTGTGACAGCCACCAAAGGCAACAATAATGAAGAAGAAAGATATAGTGTAGACAGGTTGATGGGAAATGTCTTTTAGGAACAGCTCTTCCTGTGACTTAAATCCCACCCTGTACTGTCTTGCTTCTAGGACCTCACTACATTCATCAAACCACTTTGAACCCAAGTTAATCCTGCTGCCAGGACTCTAAGAAAAAGAAATTGGATGTTATTCTTTTCTATTGTTATGACATCTTCCAGTCCTTATGAATGAGTTCTTTTCTGATATTTTGCATATTGATCAAAGATTTTCTTTTCAGTTTCTATTCACCCACTCAATAAGAATGCATGGAATATATGTTATAAACATGCGTTGAAATAACAAAATGAAATTCATTAATTTATATAATTAATGGCAGGGGTGTGTATACTGGCTGCTTTCAAGCTACACACCCAGCCCTTTTTATTTTTTATTTTGAAACAGGGTCTCACTGAGTTTCTGAGGGTTTCACTAAGTTTCTGAGGCTGGCTTCAAACCTGCAATCCTCCTATCTCAGCCTCCCAAGTATTGGGATTACAAGCATGTGCCACCATATGCTAATAATTATTTAAAAAAAAAAATATATATATATATATATATATATATGCAAACAATGCAGCAAGGAGCTAAGGATATGACCCAGTGGTAGAGACAGCATGCTTGGTATGCACAAGGTCCTGGGTTTGATCCCCAGCCCCAGAAAAAAAAAAAAAGTGTGTTGAGTGGTATATTGAAGAATGCATTGAGTATGCGTGAAGGTGCCAGAAGAAATACACACATGTTTAGAAATACACACATGGCTGTCACCTTGTAGTGCTCAGAGTTTTCAGACCACTTCCTAACCACTCTCTTAGGAAAGCAAACACAAAACCATGAAGACATTGACGGTAGAATGTTTCACTTTATTTTCTTTTCAAGGTACTTAATTTTCAAAATGATAGCACATTTTTTCCTATTTATAAAAGTAATACATGCTCAGCTCATCATAAAAAAGAAAAAGAAAAATCAGAGATTTTTTTTTTCTGACTATCTGAATGTTCTTTAGTGAAAATAGCCAAGGGTGGTGTTGCACATCTATAATCTCAATACTTGGGAGGCTAAGACAGAAAGATCACAGGTTCAAGGCCAACCTGGGCAACTTAGTGAGGCTCTGTTTCAAAATAAAAAATAAAATTGACTGGGTATAGCTCAGAGGTAGAAAGCTCCTGGGTTCAATCCCTAGTACCACGCAAATACATACACATACACAAAGTGAAAAACCTCCTAAATCTACTTCCAGAGCTTAGCTACCATTATATTGCAGGGTAATTCTTTCCATCTATTTTTCTATACATATGCAAACACAAATACATTTGATTTTTTTTTTTTTTTTGGCAGTACTGGGGATTGAATTCGGGGGCATTCTACCTCC